>JADLZN010002687.1:0-92828 GCA_018155175.1 Sinocyclocheilus anophthalmus | reverse complement strand
CCAAGTAGGTGTAACTGCAGACCGGAGATCTCCAAAATTGGGCGTGAACTCCAAAAGTGGGCAGAGCCTCCAAAATGGGGTGGGGTCTCTTCGCGCGAAGAGTTTCACCATTGGCTCTGGCTCCAGCCAATTGTTATTGACTTACATTTCAAAATAAAACTTTATAAATTAAACATTGATGCTAGTTCATCTAAAATAAATATGCTATATAAGTAAATATTCTCCTTGAGAGCAGATCCCAAAGCTCGTGGCCAGTGCTGTTCGGACTGGAGTTTGAACATCTGCTTCATGATGTAAACGGGAATCACCCACGAGCTCTCCCAGCGCAGCGCAGGGGAAAGATTTCGCTCTATCGCTTTTTTCTAAGCAACTGGGGCGTCTCGGGGCTCGAAATTCGCAGGGTAGGATGGGGTAGTGACGTTGGGTGTAACTAAAAAGGTGCCATTGTTTGGTGAGGTCCGGTTGGGGAGTTATGGAACGATCTCATATCGCATAATCTAATTAACTGTTTATCTCCTGAACTGCAACATTCTTTACCACACTATTCAGCGCCAATCCCGCCGTGCAGTCAATTTCACTGGTTAAGGTTACGGTGAGGTGTGGGGTAGGTTTAGGGGTTAGAATGTTTTGTAGTATAGCATAGTGTAGTATCAACCATTAATTTGACACGAACCAATAAAATCTTTAGAATCAGAGCGGTGGGCGGAATTTGCACTGAAGTGGATTGGGGTTGGGGAAATTGTGGCATGGTGTCTGTTTCCTGTCTGTCAATGGAAGGAAGCCACGGCCTATTTTGGAGCTTCCTCATCCCGCGTTTGGAGTTTCACCTCCCTGCCCCCATATTGGAGATGCCTCCAAGCTGCGATTATACCTTCTCGCTAATGCTGCGGACAAACGGCAGGGCGGAGCTTGCAACACTGCTTATGAACCGACCAGACTATACGTTTCCTTGTTTACCGCTGTAAACGCATTGCAGAAGTTGCGTTCTTTATACGAGAGAGAAAATGCCATTGGAGCCATCGCAACTTTTCTCAAGACAGGGTTCGCCTTGGCAGTGATACTTACTATAACCCCATAAATGTCATGGCCATTTTTGTACTTATTTTACTGGTTTTTTTTTTCGAATCTACTCTACTGGACAGTGATAAAGATCTACCAGTCGATCGCGATCGACGGGTTGGCGACCACTGCTGTACAGCTACTGTACTTATTGGAATAAGTAGCTTGTTACTGTAAAAAATTAAATAAACTAGAAAGCAGCTGAGCAACTGCCACACTACTGAAAAATTTAAAGAAAAATAATTTAATTAATCTCTCAGCTGCATCTCGCAGACTTCATGTAGAGTACGATGTAGTAGCATGTGTGTGAGAATTTACGAGTTTGGCACAGCAACGAGAAGTTTCATGATGCCAATTTGCACTTACGTGTCATACATGTTTGCAATGCTCTTACTTGCCACTCAAGTTTCTTTCCTCTGCATAACAGCCGGTTCTCTCTGTCATGCTCAGCCCTTAATGACTAGCTGGTCTTGTCAGATTTACAGTACAGCATTTCTAAAATGGATCTTGGTTGGCTATATGATTAAGTGGGCAGATGAAGTCTGTGCTGAGGGAAGAAAATCAGCAATCTACCACAATCTACCAGCAATGCCAATCATTTGAGAATTAACATTTTGAGTCGGTTCTTTCTATTCCATGCATTGGACAAACGGGTTTGCAAAACAGTCTAAATTGATTTGCATTCATTCAGATTGCTCTCTCACTAAATCGGCTTTCCTCAGGTGCAGTAAACAGACAGTATCGTTCCTACTGTAGGATTATCATCAAAACAGATTTTGAGAAATGGGATCATCTGCAGTGAATGGGTGCAATCAGAATGAGTCAAAACAGCTAATAAAATCATCACAATAATCCACAATTAATCCACACATCTCCAGTCCATCGATTAATGCTTTGTGTTTATAAAAGACATTTTAAATTCAACCCATTTCTTCCAGCTAAATCAGCTGTTTGAGCTCTCATTCTGATGGCACCCATTCACTGCAAGGATACTTGTTAGGATCTAGTGATGTAATGCTACATTTCTCCAACTCTTTTCCAATTTAGAAACAAACTCATCTACATCTGTTTGGTGAACTATTCTTAAGAAGGCACAGAAAACAAATATAATTGAATGCTATTCAAATACAAACAATGGCTACTTTTTGGGAGACGTAACATTCAGGTTAAATCCGGGGTGCTACCTGCTAGATTGAACAGTGGGGCAAAAAGTATTTATGTCAGCCACAAATTGTGCAAGAGTTCTCCGCACTTAAAAAGATGAGAGTAGGCCTGTAATTTTCATCATAGGTATACCTCAACTATGAGATACAAAATGAGAAAAAAAAATCCAGAAAATCAAATTTTAGGATTTTTAAAGAATTAATTGGTAAGTTCCTCTGTAAAATAAGTATTTGGTCAACTACAAACAAGCAAGATTTTTGGCTCTCACAGACTTGTAACTTCTTCTTTAAGATGCTCCTCTGTCCTCCACTGGTTACCTTTATTAATGGCATCTGTTTGAACTCGTATCAGTATAAAAGACACCTGTCCACAAACAGTCACACTCCAAACTCCATGGCCAAGACCAAAGAGCTGTCAAAAAACACCAGAAACAAAATTGTAGACCTGCACCAAGCTGGGAAGACTGAATCTGCAATAGGTAGCAGCTTGGTGTGAAGAAATCAACTTGTGGGAGCAATTATTAGAAAATGGATGTCATACAAGACCACTGATAATCTCCCTGGATCTTGGGCTCCACGCAAGATCTCACTCCGTGGGGGCAAAATGATCACAAGAACGGTGAGCAAAAATCCCAGAACCACACAAGGGGACCTAGTGAATGACCTGCAGAGAACTGGGACCAAAGTAACAAAGGCTACCATCAGTAAGACAGGCACGCCTGCGCCGCCAGGGACTCTAATCCTGCAGTGCCAGACGTGTCCCCTTTGCTTAAGCCAGTACATGTCCAGGCCCTTCTGAAGTTTGCTAGAGAGCATTTGGGTGATCCAGAAGAGGATTGGGAGAATGTTATATGGTCAGATGAAACCAAAATATATCTTTTTGGTAAAAACTCAACTTGTCGTGTGTTGGAGGAGAAAGAATGCTGAGTTGCATCCAAAGAACACCATAACTACTGTGAAGCATGGGGGTGGAAACACCATGCTTTGGGGCTGTTTTTCTGCAAAAACCAGGACGACTGATCCGTGTAAACGAAAAAATGAATGAGGCCATGTATCGTGAGATTTTCAGTGAAAACCTCCTTCCATCAGCAAGAGCATTGAAGACGAAACGTGGCTGGGTCTTTCAGCATGACAATGATCGCAAACACACGAAAAAGGAACACCGCCCGTTGGGCGAAGCAACGAAGGAGTGGTCTTCTAATAAGCATTTCAAGGTCCTGGAGTGGCCTAGCATGTCTCCAGATCTCAACCCCATAGAAATCTTTGGAGGGAGTTGAAAATTCGTGTTTCCCAGCGACAGCCCCAAAACATTACTTTAGATCTGCATGGAGGAATGGGCCAAATACCAGCAACAGTGTGTGAAAACCTTGTGAAGACTTACAGAAAACAAACGTTTCTGACGCTCTGTCATTGCCTAACAATGGTATATACAAAGTATTGAATGAATTTTGTATTGCCCAAATTCTTATTTTCCACCATAATTTTCAAATAAATTATTTAAAAATCCTACAGTGTGATTTTCTGGATTTTTTTTTCTCATTTTGTCTCTCATAGTTGAGGTATACCTATGATGAAAATTACAGGCCTCTCTCATCTTTTTAAGTGGGAGAACTTGCACAATTGGTGGCTGACTAAATACTTTTTTTGCCCGGGCGGCTATCTATGTCTGATATGAATACCGCGGAGACTACTCACATATAATGAGAATGGCTAGAAACACTTAAGGTTCTCTGCTCAGATGTACCGTTGCTCTCACTGATCATTTGATGTGAAAAGTCTTAAAGTTGCAGAAAGTGATTTCTGAGAAACACTGGTGAAAGTGGATCGGACCAAGCACACAAAACACACTTCTAGCCAAATATGCATTTCTCAGAAGTCGCTTACTGCACCTTTAAGTCTTACAGAAATAAATAATAGTTACATGAATGCTAGACATACTCAAGACAATTACAACTTATCTTAGAGTTGAATGAACATGAACATATACTGAATTACTGAACTTTTAGTGTTGTTTATTCAAGAAATTTTCCCCTCTGTGAGAACCCTCTGATGAAGTCCTGCAAACACCCCTTGTATTTCCTGCTGTTAGTGTCTACATACAATAGAATACATTTTCCAAGCCTGTTTTAGCATGCAAAATACAGTTGCATTCACATCAAATTCAGAGTGACAACTGCTTTCTGCTTTAATTCAGCTAAAGTGCCTTGTTTTTTTTTAAGATGGTTATTCAGAACATTTTATATAAACTACAAAGTGCCCACGTATGAATAATGCAGTAATCATGCAATTCAAATCTAGTAAGTCCTTGGACAATAGTCTATATTGTGGTTTGGCAGTGTAAGCTGAGATGCCCATTATCAAGAGAGTCATTCTTGACTCAGCATTTTGGACCTGCGACAACATTGATGTTTTGTATCCCTGAACCTGTGACAGGTCAAGAGTTCTGCTTTCCGCTGACTGAAAGATGCGGATGTGTGACAAGCCAATGGCGTATTTGTCAAGTCCTGTCATGCCGTCAAGGTAAATGAATATCCACTCATCCAACACTACTCAAATTTAAAATCTATTACAGTTCAGGGCACTGCTGGTCAGAGTTCGAATGATACCGAAGCTGATTCACGACATTCGTGTGGCAGAACATTGCTCTTTAACCCAGGTTTTTACCAAGCATTGGTTATTGTTTTCTATTCTTACATTATCAGTAAAATGATCATATGTATCTTTAGGAACAGTTACATGATCAACATATTTTTCCTTACAGTTAGCAACATGTCATATATTGGGGCTTTGGTTTACTGTGGTGGGAAACAATCCCCTTAGACTGAATTTATTTATTTGCCCTTCAATCATATCTGTACAGAACTGTATGGCGGAAAGCTTTGTAAGTAGCTTTGACTGGAAGGTCTTAGCCCCGCTCTGGCAATTCTCTACTAATTCGAACACTGCTGTGGGATATAAAATATTTACCTTTTCCATTAGTGTTTTTGGAGTCTTCGTTTGGCCCCCTGGTAATGAAAGCAGAAAAGTTTATGAAATAATAATAGTGAATATTTTTGAGTCTCTTGACAGGCAGACTTAAACAAAAACAAGTTTCTTTGCTGTCACAGTCACAGTTTGTTCTGTAGGATTCCCTTCAGGAGTTTCATTTGAAGGAAAATCAAATGTAACTGAGCAAAGCTGTTTTGTCAATTACAGCTTGTAAGCTGTCACAACAGACACTTAAAGAATAAAATGTCTCTTTTCCCTTGAGCAGTAAACCTGGCATTTTTCAGACAAGTTAGCGTTCTTGTAGTGTCTCACACAGCCACACAGCAACTTGTAGCATAAAGTTGGGTGTGTTATGCTTCGGTTCTCTTGGCTACATTGGTCCAGACATTTCGGTTCCAAAATGTTATGCTCCTATTACAAGAAGAACCAAGTATGCTTAGGAATTTTGTCCTTTTTAAGGTGGCATCTTGTGACATCGCATCCTGTTTTTGGTTTGTTTAGATGTCGTTGGTCCAGTATTATTCTTATATCAGTTGAATTGCACCAGAATTCATTTGGTGCGCACAAATTTGTTTGCATTGGTCAAATGCACCAACTAATAAAGCAATCAAACCAGAGTTCTTTTTAATCTAACCAAACCTGCCAGGTTTAAACATGCACATAATCATATTCTGCCCATTAGACAGAAAGAGACTCTCTGATTGACATGTAAAATGACCAACCAGAGATTAATTGGTTTTTACGTGTCATTTAGTGTGGGGCTATCTGAACTACATTATACAGTACTTGTAGACATCTGATTATCCCACAATAACAGATTGGCAAAGAATGAATTAAATTAATGGCATTCCAATTTGAGTTTCATCAAAATCTATTTAAACTTTGTGATCAGATTTTTTTTTAAATAACAAATTATTTCACAGGTCAAAAGATTGTTTTATGTTTTTGTCTCTTATGCTCACCAAGTTGCATATATTTGTTTAAAATATTAATATTATGAAATATTAATACAGTTTAAAACAGTTTTCTGATTTTTTAGCATCATTACTCAGGTATTCAGTGTCACATGATCCTTCAGAAATAATTCTAATATGTGACCCTGGACCACAAAATGTCACGCACTGCTACTTTGAGGGAGCGCGGAGCAAGGAACAAAGAGACGTGGAGTACTTCAACTAGTAGACTTTAATTAACATCCAAATAAAACCAGGAACACACATGTAGCGAGCTAGACGACATTCAAAATCGGACAGAGAACTCAAAACAGGAAACACTTTAAATTGAGCACGTGGGAGAGGAGAACACAAAACAAGACAGGAACAGAGTCTGACATTGCTTCCCCCTCTCGGAAGGCGAGTCCACGCACCTTATAACAACCAAATGTGGGGGGGGGGGGGGGAAAAGGGGAGAGGGTGGGGCGCTCTGGAGGCCTCTCAGGACAGGCTTCTAGGGACGGACGGCCTCCAGGGCGGTACCCGATCCGGGACCCATTGCGGATCAGGCAGCTCGGGGAGCCATGGCGGATCAGGCAGCTCGGGGCACCATGGCGAAGCAGACAGTTCAGGAAGCCATGGCAGAGTAGGGAATTGATGGTGGCGTCATCCAATGCCGTCGCCGTGGCGAGCCCGCAGAACTCCCAGGCATACTCAACGAAGGGGTGATCCTTACGGGCTAGAGCAATGAACCGAGCGGCTATTTCCATGACCAAACGGGAAAAACAAAAGACTTTTCAAAAACGAAAAACAAACACGGGGAGAAGGGGTGCCATTTACTGTTCAGGTCCAGTTTTCTGTCACGCACTGCTACTGTCAGGGAGCGCGGAGTGAGGAATGAGGAGATGTGGAGTACTTCAACTAGGAAACTTTAATTAACATCCAAAGAAAACCAGGAACACACACGTAGCGAAGTAGATGATATTCAAAACCGGACAGAGAACTCAAAACAGGAAACACTTTAAATACACAGGACGAGAGGAGGGACACAATGAGGAATACCTGAAATCAATAAACATAATCAAACATGAGGGAAAACTGGGTCATGGAGCATGTGGGGGAGGAGAACACAACACAAGACAGGAACAGAGTCTGACACTAAATCAGTCATAAGGGTCCATTTTTGAATAAGCTTTCCACTGATGTATGGTTTGACAGGATAGGACATTATCACTCATTGCGCGGCTCGCAAGCCTCATACGGCTCTCCAAGCTTCACTTTGTGGCTCACAAACTCATACCATGTCTACACCGGACGCGAGTAGTGTGATCCGACAAAAGACAACAGAACCCAGTGATGTTGTCTACACTGAATGCGCCGTGACACGACAAATCCCCGACAGTAAACTGATGCCTCGTTCTATTTATGACGAACTGTACTGACACTACGTTCAGATGATTTGCAACTGTCGCTTTGTCGAGTCAAGTGTAGACAGACTTTTAGCGCAGCGGGGCGCGGCACGACAACTGTCCTGTCCGGTGTAGACACGGTCAGGCAGTGTCTGCTCTATTACAAATAATTTATATTTTAAAAAAAGAAAAACCTAAAACAGCGGCATTACAAGATGGAAATATAGACTAGAAAAGATATTTACACTTGCTTTGTCCTACGTCCATCGGAGTTGCCAGTTTTAATCTTAAAGGCTCTTAACGCCGAATGTGCACTTGGATGGTTAGATACAAGATGGGCTAGTATAAAAAAATTAAATAACTTAAGTCCTTCAAGCATTAAGGTAATCCTACTTTTTTTTAAATCATCTTGTCTCAGTTACAAATTTGACTGGTAAATGATAAAGAATGATAGCCCCTTTTGTATTGCATTGCATATCAGGGATGACAGATTGATAAAAAGACATGCTATTTATGACTGGATGTAACTTTTGATACTTTGCGGTAAAAGTGGCTCTCCGATTGAATTTGCCCTATCAGTGCAGCTCCCATGAAAAAAATAGTGAAGACCACTGGGATAGGACAATATTTGGCTGAGATACAACTATTTGAAAATCTGGATTCTGAGGGTGCAATTGCTAATGAAGTTCTTAGCAATGTATATTACTAATCAAAAATTGTTTTAATATATTTATGGTAGGAAAATTTACAAAATATCTTCATGGAACATGACCTTTACTTAATATCCTAATGATTTTTGGCATGAAAGAAAAATCAATAATTTTGACCCATACAATATATTGTTGGCTATTGCTACAAATATACCCATGCGAATTAAGACTGGTTTTGTGGTTCAGGGTCACATATTATGATTTGGTGCTCAAGAACTTTAAATAATTTAATAGAAAATTAAATAATTTTCAACTTTGAACATGACTGTGCTACTTTGTTCAAGATTCTTTAATTTAAACAATAAATAAATAAATAAATCAAAATAAAAACACAAGCATTATTGAAATAATAAGATTTGGAATATTATCAACGTCTTTACTTGCAATCAATTTAATGCATCTTTGCTGAATAAAAGTGTTAATTTCTGAATAATAATTAAAAATAAACATTACTGACTTCGAACTGTTAAATGGTTGTAAAGCATCGGGAAAAAAAGCTCCTGCCACAAACCTTTTAAACTTTGATAAATCCAGTGATTATTTTTTTCTCAGAAGCACTCACTATAACAACCCGGTACTTCAACAAAAATGTTTCCAGGCAGACTGACCTGTGTGTTGTCACTCCCAAAAGTTTTGTAAAGCCAGCCAGACTCAAACAGCCAATTTCAACCAATTTTTAGCGCAATGTTCATCAGACGGTCAGTTCACAGACTCTGAGACAAATTAGCATGTTTGTGAGTTTGAATCTAAGTCTTACACAAAGAAACATACGCAATATGATGAGCAACACCAAGCTTCATTAGTTTCTGTTCTCCATAGTTTAGATGAAATGGAGAATTAAGCAACAGCAGGGTAGCGTTGGACTTTAAGTGGCTGAAATAAGCTGTCAAGAGTATGTTCATCTTCATGACAACAAACACGCTGTGGGTAATCCCTGCAGACCCCAGATCCAATAATCATATCAGCTCCCTATTCTAGCAGGACAACTGCATGTGTATAACGGGAATATCTTTGTTTTATTCGGCCGTAATACGCAGGATTGCACAGCTCAGTGAATGTATTATTCATCAATGCAGTACAGTCATTTCAGATGTGCTGCTTTGAGTGCGCTCAGCCCTCCTGAGTGTTTCATGTTTTTGAATACCTCAGGGGCATTAGCTGGATGACATGAGATGATTAACCATTTTGGCCTGTAGATGCCAAGCTAAATGGATTCGATCAAGTTAGCTCTCGCTCCAACCCCGGTAATTAGTGCGAGGGATGAGGCACAAACCTCTAGTACATGACAGCTTGTACTAAGAGACTGCCAACACCATTGAGGCAAAATACTTTGCAGTAATTCTGACGTTAATTGTCACACATTGCGAGTATGAGCTGTACAAATTGTAGAAAATAAGAATCATTTCACTGCATGAAAATACCTAACTCTAAACTGTCAAACATTTATTTCAGTGAAACTCACAAGTGCCATGAGGCATGAACGCAGAAAGATGTGTTTTCTAACTTTTAGACCGCAGCGAACCATTAAGGCACAAAAGTTGCTTATATAAATAATGATAAAAAGTCATGAATAACAATTTGCGCATGTTTACATACGTTTTCAAAACTGTACTATATTGATACAGTGAATACCATATATCCAAAATGTATATATTCCAAATGTACATATATATAAATATATTTCAAATTAAAAAAATTAAATATCAGAACAGTTAGACAGTTCAACACTTACAGGTGTTTAGTCTTTTAATTTCTTAGAAAAGGGAAACTTTTGGACTGCAATGTAAACATTTTATAAGTGACAAAGTGTGTTGGGTGACAGACTTTGCTGGTGTTTTGGAAGAATGGCTTGGAAGTTTTAGTGCATTTTGGATGTAAAAAGATATGTGATAAAAAGAAGTTTTGAAAATGTATTAAGAAATGTGTGAAAACTGTAAATAAGACAAAATTCAAAACAAATATGGGTTAAAGCTACATACAACAGCATTTCACTCACTTAAATGTACCATAACAACAATTTTGGCAGGAACCTATTTATAATTGGCATGCCAAATGTTACAACGTTAAGATGGTAAGTGGTTTTAATTGCTCAATCCTCCATTTGACCTGTTTTTTCCCCCTCAGTGTTAAATGATGGGGGAAAAAAAGACAACATCCCTTCAACTTACTGGAAAGGACAAAGCAGCCTCCAAAGATGCAATTTCAGGTAATATTTCTCTGACATGAATCTCCATGCCTCCTAGTATGCTCAATTCCATGCCTCCTAGTATGCTCCTAGTACACCATAGGTCAAAAGAATGCTGTAGAGTCTAAATATGAATATTCAGTACACTTCACAGTAGAGTCCGTGATATGTGGGAGTAGTGTCTTGAAAAGAGTAAAAGTACTGCTCTGACTCAAAATTTTATTTTATTCTAAATATTAGCCTCCTATTTGCTAGGAAGGCTTCTCAACAAAGCAAACCCCCACCTTTGCTTGTTTTCCTAATAGTAGTGCTGTTGTGTTACTTTGCTCTAAAAAATTGCTTCATATTTATGGATGCAGTTTGAATTTAAATCCTTTTAAGTAAAACAGAAGTGAAGTGAAATTCAAAGAAGTTAATATAATTCCAATTTTAACTGAAATTCAATAAATTTCTCTTACATACAACATAAATCAATATCAATATTTGGGTCTATTGAATGTTAAATAAATTGATACAACTATTAAAAAGGGTTGTTGCTGTTGTTTTTATTATTATTAGGTTTTTGAAGAAATGTATTGTATCATAAATACATTTCAGATGATGCTTGTTAAAGCTCACCAAAGAGAAACCCTGCTGAAATCCTGCCGATGCTGAGGTTTTGAGTGTGTGAGAGATTGGCTTTCCTGGGTTGTTATTGATGTTTTCTTGCATTTTGATTACTTGTCCAGCTGAATGCTGTAAACACATCTATTGAACAAATGAAAGTCTCAAAGGTGTTCAACAGAATTTGGGGCAGGATTTTAAGCCACCTTTGTCTTCTATTGACCTTCACTTTGGCTTATTTATGCAACATTCAGTACAAGGTTGAGTGCATAGTGAAGATTAATAGCCCCTTTAAATGCCTGTGGTCTTGCACTGCATGAAACAGTGTAGCACATTCTTACGTTAGTGTGAACCCAGGCACTCGCCATGAGCTGCATACATACATACATATTAATCACTGCTCTGTTCTTAAGTGAGTTTGATGACATTCACACACAAATTGGAAAAAGCATTTTTTTTAATTTTGTGTAAAATCCTTTGAACAAATAAAATTCTTTGGTTGTGGCATTGAGTAGCATCCAGATTCCACATTAAGGAATGGCCTATGGATTTGCTTCAGATTCACATACACAGTAATAGTGCTGGGCAGTATGACCAAAAAATTATATCACTGTATTTTTCAAAATTATACCGGTTTCAAGGTACACAACGGTATTTTTTTTTCATGCATGACCGGGTGTTAAAGGGTTAGTTCACCCAAAAATGAAAATTAGCCCATAAATTACTCACCCTCAAGTCATCCTAGGTGTATATGACTTTCTTCTTTCAGACGAATCCAGTCAGAGTTATATAAAAAATTGTCTTTGATCTTTCAAGCTGTTTCATGGCACTAAGCGGGTGTTGCATGCATCAGTCCAAAAACAGTTAAATAAAATGCGCCCATCCATAAAAAAAAAAGTGTCTCACACGGCTCCAGGGGTGAACAAAGGCCTCCTGTTGCAAATCGATGCGTTTTTGTAAGAAAAATATCCATATTCAAAATGTAATAATCACTTTAATGTAGCTTGCGCTCACTGTTGTACACTGGAAGCAGTTCCGGGGGAATGACGTATAAGGTCAGCTTTGCGCATGCGCCACTCAGAAGTGACGCACGGGGAAGCGCAGGGGAGAGCTACAAGTCCAAAAACGAGGATTTGTAAAGAAGAATGTCGTAGGATTTCGATATAAGCCAAGAGGAGACAGGGTTTACTTTGCTAAAGTAAGGAAACTTTGCTTCCTTTGCTCCTGTAAAAAAAAGTTGGTTTTCACAAGACTCATAGGTCATTCCCACGGAACTGCTTCCAGTGTACAACAGTGAGTGCAAGCTACATTATTAAAGTGATTATTACGTTTTGAATTGGATATTTTTCTTACAAAAACGCACCGATTCACTACAGGAGGCCTTTGTTTACCCCTCGGAGCAGTGTGAGACACTTTTTTTTATGGATGGGCGCATTTTATTTAACTGCTTTTAGACAGATGCTACAACACCCACTGAGTGACATTAAACAGCTTGAAAGATCAAAGACAATTTTATATATAACTCCGACTGGATTCATCTGAAAGAAGAAAATCATATACACCTAGGATGATTTGAGGGTGAGTAATTTATGGGCTAATTTTCATTTTTGGGTAAACTAACCCTTTAACCCTATTTTCTACTGACTGAGAGAGGAAATACTGCAGTATGACTTCAGAATACCCTATTTTACTGTCATGATGAGTGAAATTGAATATTGTCAAAAAGTACCACACTAAATAATGACTAAACACAACCCCTTTTAATACATGTTAACCAGGACTCACTCTTATTTATAATCGTGGAATCGTTGATAAAATTCCACTGCATCTACACTAAAGAGCCGCTAGGTGGTTGTTTTTGCTATCTTCCCCCATTTTTGTCGCATGTTTTTCCAGCACAGTTGCTACAGTCTGAGTAACAAGCAAAAAAAAAACAACAAACAAAAAAGTGCATGTGATATTAACAGACGAACTACGCTCATATTTATAATTCTAAACAATCAGTAAGTGACTGGTGCTAGGAAACGCTGTTTTGTACTCATTTATTGACGAGTCGGCTGCGGTGCGGCCAACTGTATGCGCTGCTTCACTGCACAGAACAGACGCCGAGAGAAGCGACACTTCTCCGGGAAAGCCAGACCTCACATTCGCGGGACAGCACTGGCGAAATCTTCCAACTGAACCATAGCTAAGGTTTATCCAAAAAAGTCGCTAGGTTTATCAGTATGAATATTCTATGGAAAAAAGCCGCTTAAAGGGTCTGAATGTTGCTAAATCTAGTGCTAAAGTCGCACTCGTGTGTGTGTGAGACGCAGGAGTTGATGGCAGGGGGCGTGTCATCACGTTCTATTAGTTCTACAGCTTCAGTTTCGGAACTTTCATGCTTAGTAACACATACAGCTGTTCCCTCACCACAGTGCAACAGTGAAAAGGGACCCCTTTCAAACAGTGCCGCATTCCGAACGTTGTTTAAGCGACATACACCGGTATTTTAAAAATTCATATCATAACAGAAATAAACACTGGTATTCAGTATGAACCGCTATACCACCCAGCACTACACAGTAATGTGAAATTTCTTTCAGTAGCAGAAAGAACAGCATTGCATGTCTTAGTAGCTAAATCTCAGGACTAGTAATCGAAGGTTGTTGGTTGAAGCTCCACAAGGGGCCCTTGAGCATGGCACTTAACCCCTGGTTAAATGGAGGGCAGGTCCACATAATAAATGTGCTGTGAGGCACTGGATAAAAATGTATGCCAAATGACTACTTACTGCCTTCTGTGTCTCAGCAGCAGACATTCATGGGCCTTTTTTATGAAAAAAGCAGAACGGATTTTTGTGTAAATTGTTCATAAAAACCCGTAAAGTATTTATTACTTTAAATAGTCACATTGAATTGCTGCGACAATTTACATTAAAACGGTTTTCAAACCATTCTGCTCATGTGCCCATGTTTAATAAATGAAGCCCGCTGTCCATCTGATATAGCTCACAAAGCTCAAAAAGTACTTAAGAATATTGTAAGTTTCACTGAGGCTGCACGAATGAAACCTGTGGGAATCAGGGTGCACAAGTTTTTATCAATGTAAATGAAACAAAACCATATTTATAAAGGCTCCCTGTGTTGATACTATGAGTGTTTTAGCGTAAATAATTATTTTACAGAGTTTTACAGGTTTGTGGCATTAAATATTTGATGAATATTTGGTTTTGTTTAAAATGCAAGTACACTAGATATCAATGAGCAGAACGATTTATTACTGTGGGATAAAAACATATTCTTTACTTTGTTGCATTAGCAAATGGATACATTTAGGCTAAATAAGGATTATCATCATTAACTAAAACTATTAAATATTTTTTGTTAACAATGAAAGGTGGAATAAAATATAAATATCAGATGAAAAACTGAAATGAAAGCTAGAAATGGTGCCTTGGCAATTAAATGAAATAAGTTAAAGTTAAACACTGAAATTACTGGAAACAATTGTATCGAATCAGCTCATGGGAAATATGAATAATTAATCATAACTAGTTATAATTAATTATGAATATTTTAGATCCGCTGTAGATATTTAGCTGACCTCTCAGGGTCAACTGTCTTGTCAATTCTAAGAACGTTAATTTCCTGGTTAAGGGAAATAACTTCCTTACTGTACAATTCTACAAAAGCTTGTAGCATAAATCTGCATGATTAAGTGACTCAGTTATGAGCAAACAATGAACCACGTCAAGTGTGATACAAGTAAGGTTTTATTAACTACATAAACACTTAAACTAGTCTAACATACACATATACACACACACCACACACACACACACACGCATACAGTTGGTATAGGAAAGGGTTAAAGCTTAACTCAGTACAGAGAAGAGAAATAAGGAATGAAATTATAGAACCATTTGCATATTCAGCAGATCTGCCGCGGGGAAACATCAGATTCTTAGTTCAAACCCACCTTTGTAAAAAGGTGCAAATTATACCTGTATCACTTAATAAGGCTAAGTTTGATACTTGCATGTCTCATCTGTCTGAAAGAGAGGTTTGATGTAATCTGAAGTTTCCAGTTGATCTTTGCTGAATTTGGGTCGATGAAAATAACCAGTTTTGAGTCAGAGAATCTTGATTAATGGAAAGGTCGAGGCCGAAGCCTGGCACGTAACTTAGGATGTTCTGGAGCGTTGGAACTCACATCTTATCGAAACCTAACAGAACCACCGACTGGGAGGGTCCCTGGAGCGGGGCCTTTAAGGTCGGAGAAGATCCCCGCCTCTCAAGATGGGCTTGTCCAATGAGAAAGATGGAAATTCCAAGCGGGAGGTGGCAATTGCTGGTGGGTTTACGACCCCTTTGTTCTCTAAGCATGGTAATTTGCAAAGGGACTTAAATCGAAATTACTAACGATTATCAGGGCCCTAATATATATTGCCTATGTACCAACATATAATATACACGCTTGTTTCGATCATATGAAGGCGAATTCATAGATACTAAACAAGGTAGGATTACATATAGTGAAAGGATGACAGGAATGGGTTCCCTCATAAGCATGCCTAAAATAGTCTAAAAAAATATCAAAGACAACATACACCATGACCTGAAGGATACACTGTTCATTCAAAGAAAGGTTTTCCTATGAATTAATTAGTAGAAAAGTAAATTTCTACTGTACATTGTGCCTCTTGCTATGGAACATGCAGTAATTTTCCCTACTCACATTCCATTAGGACGTAAATGTATCTGTGTCAGGGTTGCCATGGTTACCAGGGTCCGGGGGTGTTACGCCTTTCGGGGGGTAGGGTCCATAGGTCCTCATATGGTTTGTTAACTGAGAGGTGTTACAAAGTATTTGTTAAATCTAGCTAACAAAATATATATTGTGTGTTTGATTGGTCCAGACGCTACAATGTACATAACACAAATATGAACTAAAAGCAAGGATTAAACTAAATTAATTTAAATATTAATTCTAATAGGGTAAACGAAATTAAATTTTTAATTGAGTCTTCCCTCTCAGATAGGTCCTTCAAGGTATTTTGGAGAGGTGAGGTGTCCAAGTTGCAACATCTAACTACTGGGGTGCCTCAGGGCTCATTTCTTGAACCACTTATCTTCTCTGTCTATATGGCATCACTAGGTTCTGTCATTCAGAAACATGGCTTTTCATATCACTGCTATGCTGATGACACTCAACTCTACCTCTCATTCCATCCTGATGATCCGACGATAGCTACTCGCATCTCAGCTTGTCTAACATACATTTCTTGCTAGATGAAGATCCATCACCTTCAACTCAACCTTACCAAGACAGAACCGCTTGTGGTTTCAACAAAACCATCACTTCATCACAATTTCACCATCCAATTAGGCACATCAACCATAACTCCTTCAAAAACAGCCAGAAATCTTGGCGTTATGATTGATGATCAGCTGAATTTCTCAGACCACACTGCTAAAACTACCTGGTCCAGCAGATTTGCTTTATTCACCATCAAGAAGATCAGTCCCTTTCTTTCGGAACATGCTTCACACTCCTTGTTCAAGCTCTTGTTCTGTACAGGATGACCATTTTTCCTTAAAAAAAAATACCAACTAGCTTGCTCTATTATTTTTCTATTATATCTATTTTATTTTTATTTATTATATAATTAACAAAAGCAAAAATTGCATCTAACACTAGCTTGCTCAATTCTTTTTATATTCTATCTGTTTTCTTTTTATATTATATAATTTTAATAAACCTTGCTACTTGTTAGACTAACTGAGACTTGTCTTAGCAATTGCATATTGCTCTTGTTGATTTTGATTGCATCCATTGTCCTCATTTGTAGGTCGCTTTGGATAAAAGTGTCTGCTAAATGACTAAATTCAAATTAAAAATTAGTCATATAAAAAAACTAACACAAATGGCAGAAGCACACAGCAAAATTTAACAAAAAATGTAACTAAAATTACAATGAAAACCGAAAATATAAAAATAAAAGCTAATTTATAAAATAAAAACTAATTTTATGTACTGTAAATAATACAAAAAATAACACTGGGCTAAATAGATATTGAGAGAAAACGCATTTGGGTTTGTCCTTCCTAGAGGTTTCCTTCTAAGCAATTGGCCTGCAGGCACATACCAAACAAGATCCAAAAAAGTTATGTCATCTATAGCTGGTGATCCAGCATTTTTCAGCTGAATTTTAGTGCTAGACTGTATGTACAGTCATTGGAAAATAAGAGGGAGCCATGTGCTCAGCCATCACTCTTAGCAGGTGGCTGTTAACAGATGCAGCAAACTCCCTGCTGTGTTAATGATCCTACTGACTCCAAGAGAACATGCAGCTTGTTCAGTCTGTGGGACTGGGCTCTTGATGCCTCGGTGACCAATGAGCTTCTACTCACACAGACCAACTGACAAAATATGACTGTTAAACAAGAAACTGCATCTTACAGTTTTAATCAGTGAGTATTACCTTTGTAGGGCCCTATAAAATCAGTTTTATTTTCTCTCAAATTCTGTTTTATTTATTCCAAATTAAAAAATGTTCTGCTTTATTTTTTTTTAATTCATTCATTTCTGAATTTTGCAATTCCATCTATGTTTTCTGCAAAGCTGAAACCTTCGGCAGAAGAGGTTGAATTTTCAGCAAAAAAAAGCAAAAACACTCAGTAGATGTGACCGGCTCCAGGCATGGGCAGGGATGGGCTGAGCCCACCCAAATGACTGTCTTGCCCACCCAGTCAGAATTAGGTAAAGATTCAATTTTTTGTGCAGTGATTAAAACCAATCTGAAGCGGGCTGTATTTTGAGAAGTTTAAGATAGCCTATAGCTGGAGACTGCCCCAACAATTATAAAATAACACCAGAGAATTGCAAAAGTTTTCTTTTATTAGCTGAATGCAAGGCACACATAATTCACACTGAGGCTTCAGTCTGTTGCAGCAGAGGCTGACAACGAGCGAAAACTATTATAACTAAAATATTTGCTTGCCATCATGAGGAATTTGCGAGTTACAGGGAGTTTAATAAGTGAATATGCATAGCCTACCACTGAAATTACCTGAGCAGTTGAATTAATGTTCTAAAAAAAAAAACGCTCATTCAATAACGTGCATTCATTGCATGGACAGGGTAAGAACATAATATAAGCGTCTAAAATGCATGTAGGCTATACAGTTCAGTTGAAAGCTTACCCCTTTTGGCTTGCTGTTAATGCTGAATGTAATAATGAAAACTGAAAGTAAAGAGCTTAAGCGATGAAAGTTGTGTTCTTTACTATAGCAAACAGTCGGCTCGGCTGTAAGAAACATAGTGTTCCCCTTCTATGACATAAACGACCAACAATATCCAGTGATGCAAACTATTCGACTTTTTTTGTCAAATTCCGCCGTTTTGAATGACAAGTAGGTCTGTCATTTATGTGATTCATGTAATTCATAATGGATTATGATGACAATAACATTTTTCTGTTTTGCATTTTCAGCAATACAACTGAAATGGAATGGGTGTATATTTTAAAATAAAAAATATTATTTGCAGTTCAGATCGATTACTTCACAAAAATTCTTATTCTTGTTCGTTTACTGATCTTTTTTCTTCTTTTATTTAAATCCTTTATTTATTTAGCTTCTTTAAAATAAATACAATTACCATCTTTATATTTTCCTCAAAACGATTGGTCCCCCCAATGTTCTAGACATGATTACAGCATTGTTTGGCATAAATTAAAAAGTTAGTTGAAAAGAATCGCCAGTGTAGAAGAGAAAGACAACAAAGAGGGCTTTTTTTACTATTCAATAAAGAATAAACATTTTATTTTGTTGTGAAAGTGCATGATATACTAGGCTGCCTATGAAAGGTTTTTCTTCAGTGTACATATAGTTAAAATAGCAATATATACAGTATAAATATCTTCTAGACTACCCGCTCCCCCGCCACGAAAAAATGCCCACCCAGGATATCTGCCAGCCCACCCTTCTATAGCCGCCAAGAACCGGGCCTGGATGTGACAGACTTGAACTAAAATCGAATTGCTCAGAGTGAGCTAATGAGAAACGGTCTCATCCAGCCTGAGTCACACAAGCATTCAGTCTGAATTTACATTCATCTGCCTCCCTTGGCATTAACATGACTCCACAACACAAGTTAGTAACAATGGCAGCTCAAACCCATTGTCCCTCAGGAGATCTGTGGCAGCTCCAGACTGGACCTCATCAACAACTCTCTACGGTCCTGCATAGACCATCTTATGTCTACAGCTGCTCATTACCATCGTTAGTCCATTAATAAACACTGCAGGGCTTAAATCAGGACTAAAACAAAAATCCACATGAACAAATGTCCCCACAAGGAGAGTGAAACTGTACATTACATTATGGGTAACCGCTGATGGCTCCAATGAACAAAACTGTTTAATAAACATACTAAACAATGTTTTAATTAAAATCCAAATATTGTGCACTTTATGGGTAGGATTTATAATAAACCAAGTATAATTACAATTAATGTTAATTGAAAGCCCCCAACACTCACTCTCACCCTCCCAATCCATATAAAATATTTAAATTATTAATGAGAAACAACCATTTTGAATAGTTGAGGGTTTACAGTTTGTCTACTCTACAGCATTACGGCTTTTAGTTTTGTTTTATGGTTTCAATATGAATGAATGTCAGTGATGGATATCAGTTTGCTTAGTGACTGACGATGGACATTTACAAAGCCTGGGCTTAATAAATAAGCCAACTATAGAGGAAAATTCATCAGATCAAACCACATGACTCATTACATGGTTCTCCGAAATCTTTGATTCTGATTGGTCAATGACAGTATTGTCTTGTGCCTGTAGTTTTCTAAGCATGTGATTCTAAGTCCACTTCCACACTAAGCAAACAGATGGACTACCCTGAGTTCTATTCAACTTTTGTGAGATACTTCACTTCTTTGTGAAAGGCAAGTTACAAAATGTTATCCTCTTTTATGTGTGCATTTTTGTAGGTCTGTCTTTCAGAGTGATTTATGCCTTTGCTATAAAATGGTGAAAGTAAAATGTCATGGCCTGTTTTTGTTGTCCTTACCTCAGTTCACCTCACCCACTTTATACGTATTCTTCTTAAAAGTATTTTTTTCGCAAACAAATATTGCCCAGTTTATTTGAGAATCCTGAAAAGCCCAACAAAGCAACATCCTTTGTTCTTTTAGCTCAACCATAGTCATTACTTTTGTAATTCCATTTGATGATGCAACCGGTATGTTCATGGTGTCTAACAAAAGAGACAGTAGTGTAAAAGTAATCCACACAACTGCAGTAGTGGTTCTTGCATGATGAAGTCATAATGTTAAGTCATGTGAGACGCAAGAACCAATGAGGTCTGGTGATGTTCAGTCTCATGATTTTGGAACAAAATAAGGGCAAGTAAATGATGACAGAATTTCATTTTGGGGTGAAATCCATATCCATTTAAGACAAACTGTCATCTGAATTTGAGAACTGACAAAGCTTCACCACCTCTGGCAGAAATACTTTATTACAAACTTTAGAAAATTAACTGAAAAACTTGGTTGTTACATTCTTGACATTGATTGGAGTACGATAAATTGCCAGAGTTTTTATCACATGTGGCCTTCTCAGATGTTACTGCAGTATTTAAAAAAGATTCAAAGCAATTCTGTCAAAACAAAGGTCAAATGTTGCCATACAATTTATGAAGATGTGTAACTATGCTGTTCTGCTTCTGAAAGCATGATTGCTTTAATGTTTCTCTTTGGACAGTAATTAATCACAGCTTAAGAATACAAAGTCTGTGAAATTCTGTTCTTACTATATACACTTAAAGGAATGGTTCACCAAAAAAAAAAAATTAAATTCTGTCATAATTTATTCAACCCTTGTGTCTTTCCAAACTTTCTAAATATTTCTGTATAACGTTTTCTTTCTTCTGCAGAACACAAAAGACATTTTGAAGAATGTTAACAACCAAAAAGTTTTGGTTACCTTTGATTTCCATTCACTTAATCACCATGCTTGTCTTAATTCACCACAAACTTTAGTTTTGTAAAACGTTGAAAGAGTGTTGGTGGTGTATTTCTTTAAAAGTGGCAACTTGGTTGGACATTTTGTGATCTAATGCTTTCATACAACTACAGTAAATGCATCCATACAATCCATATATTTTTAAATATGACTAAGAACATCTAGAGCAGGGATTCTCAAAGTCCCACAATTAATTTCCGTGATGTGCAAAATGCGGGCAGAATCGCGGAATACAGTCAAATGGAATTTACTGTATGATGCGGAATGTCACAATAGTTTTATATAAATAAATCAAAAGTAGGTCAGTACACATAATCATTTTACCATATGGACTCGTGTCCAAATGACACAGACGCACAGTTTCATCTGCAACACAAACTCAATCATTTGTGACACTCGCTGTGTTTTCAGTGTCTGTCATTTTACTAAATGAACTTCATCTCCAGAGCTGCTCTGAGAATCACTTCATGTGCATTTTATCATTTTAATTGAGAAAAACTACCATCATATCATACTGTATACACACAAAAACTCAGAGCTCTTCACGACAACCCGCCAAAATAAGAGTTTGGTTTAATTTGAAATTGTGACAGAAATGTATTACTATGGTTCACCAGAATGTACTTCACAAAGTTTTTATTCCATGTTTTAATTTTTACAGTAAACCTCTGCTGTACAGCACTTCCTTTGCCAAAAATCAAAAGAAATTGTAAAATTTTCATTTGATTGCATTTTAAAAGATTAAATTGCTAAAGTTTATGCTTTAATTTGACTACCACCATTTTTGATAATGAACTGGTATTAAATTATAAATCCAGAAAAAAATTAAAACACAATTTCTGATGAAAATAAAACATTGCATATGGCCATATTATAGTAAAAATTGTACAATAAAGTTTTTAAAATCCAATTCCTTTGACATGCTTTTAGACTATTACATTTTAACTAAACTATTCAAATTGAATCTGGAAAAATTTAAATTGAAAGCACTGAATTTGAAAACAACAACATAAAAAAAATTTAGAAAAACAAAAAACAAAAGAGATTTTATATAACCCTAAAACATAAAAAATGTAATACATTGTTGTTAAACTGTAAAAGTTTTATGATTTCAAATAATTAGACATATTTTTATTACAATTTAATTTAGGTATTCAAAAAAAATTACATAATCCAGAAAAATGTAAAATTACAGAAAGTTTCAGTGGCATCTAAGAGTACAAATGCTATGCTTAATAGTTGTTATAGTTAAGAGGGGTCCTTGGATAATATTCTCCCCTGGCCCCAAAAAGTTTGAGAACCCTCACTGATCTAGAGTACGTTTACTGGAATACATACAGTATGTAATACATTTTCTATGCTAAAGGAGCTAACTTTTTTCAGACTGTAAACATGTTTTTTAATGGTTGAGGAAAAATGTTTCTTTTTCCATTTTAATGAAAGAAAAGAAAGCCCTAAAGTGGAGCATATTTTATATACAGCTGTTCAGCTGTCGTTTTGAGTGAGGACAAAGATATAGTGCAGGACATTGTACAAACACAATGATTATATTTTTCTGTATAGCCTACCCTCATTCTATCATTCAGTAATGACCCAGCTATGCCTCTGCCATCCTATTAGAGTTTATTAGAAATGATTCTCTTTAGACCGTTCAAATTTTGATGTCAAAATGTTCTAGTTACCAATGGGCAGTCCACTAGATGAGACTTTTGTTTATGCCTGTATGTGAGTAAGCGAGACACATAGAGCCAGACAGACAGCAAGAGCCAGAAAGAGCAGAATCCATCCATTTCCCAAGCTCATCTGAAATTCCCTCTGAAGACGCAGAAGACCCACTTGAGCCAAATTTCATTCAGCTCTCCCCAAGAGCCTGACTGGCTGTTGGGGCCATGACACTACTCGATTTTGACAAGGAGCCAAATGAAAGCTTGGAGGATGTCACAGAGCATGAGGCAGCCTGACAGCGCAATTGCCAGCTGTTGGCAGACTGTTTTCAGACCCCACCTCTCAAACACCTCAATAAAGCTATCAGGGTCTCAGAGACGTTTATTTCTCTTTAATACACGGCTTTCTGCAGTACCTGATGCTGGTTGGTAAATCGCAGCATTGACTGTGAGAGTCAAATATTTTTGGATATTGACCATTACGCTGTTTCACCGTTGTCTGTTGGAACATACCGGTGCCACTTTCATGTCTCTCATATCAGTCTGCACTCTTTTCATATCAATGCAAGTTAGAATAACTAGTTTTTTAAAAGTAAACTTGCTCGGTAGCTCACCTGGTTGCAGTCCTGTGAAACATGAGTCGCAATAAAAGAGCAGAAGCAAGTCACAATGGCATGGTTGTTTCAACAAATGCGTTTTTAACTCATGTTTGCTTTTGTTAACAGTTAGGTTTAGGGTAGGCGTTAACATAATAGAGCATTAACCTTTTAGTGCCACTCAAAACTTACAACAACCAGCAGAATTAAACATTGCCAGATTCACGTCTATCTGTTTCAAGATAAAACTGAACACTCTTAAAGGTACAATATGTAAGTTTTCACCGCTAGAGGGCGCATATTCAAAACAAACAAAGAAACAAAGGCGTAGTTTGATGACGCCGTGACTAAGTGTGGAATCATGGAAGTTGTCGTCTTCATCCCCACAGCCGACGCAATCCGACGGGACTCAGGCAGAAATCATGTTCATGGATAAGCTAATGTATTAAAGATTTATTAGCATCATAGTATGAAGCAGAGTGAGGCGGAAAGCTGTCGAAGCGAAACGAGACCGCTGAAGCAATTGCTAATGAGAGACGAGAGTGACACATGGTTCGAAAGCAGTGGAGCTTTTATTACGCTACAGTCGACCGCTTCCGCTCCTTCCGGTCGTGCGTATGTGGGGTAAAGCAGCGCTGTTTTATCATACTAGATACGTTTGAAAGTTCTGTTATAATTCTACTCTGTGCGGTCGTCACTTGTCTAATAAAACACACAACATATTAAAGCGTCTTTGGTGTTTCCATGTTTTCTACAAAACAAAACCGGAAATCGAGGGGTTATGACGTCATTAGCAGGCGACACAATGACATAATAGACACCGTCCGTGTCACTAGTTAAAATAGCTTATTTCTCTGGATTTAAACATTCTTCGAAACATTTGGGATAATGTAAGTACACAAGTCAGCAAAATATATAACACTGTTCTGTGGTTTTTGGATATTTTAATAAAAACATTTGACATATTGTGCCTTTAATGCCACTCACTGAACATTTATTTTAATGCCACTCGCAAAACACACAACAGTCAACGTAATATCAGAAATGTCACCATGGGTTCACTTTTCCAATGAGCCTAGCTTAGGAGTCCCCAGTTAATGTAAAAAAAACAAAAAAAAACTGTTAGGAGACACAAAAGAAATGTTATTATAATATAGAATATAATACTGTAATACTGTTGTAGAGTTTATAGTTTTCTATATTATTGGTCTGTGTTTACTTAAGTAATTATTTATTTATGTATTTGTTAAGTAGCCATGTAATAAGCAGGATAATGCAAAGCCGACCAGTCGTTATGACAAAATAATACCTCTTTTCCATTCATAGGAATAGTTTACTTTTATAAGAAAATTAGCACATTCATGAGAAAAGTAGTGACGTCTACAGTGTGAATAAATTGTTCTTTTAAATTGGGTCTTTTCAACAACTCGCTTCATCTAGTTCTTAGAAGCAGTCTGAGTGATTCGCTGTAATTATACTTACAAAAATGGCCAGGATATCCTTCAGAAATCACATTTAGTATTTCAGGAAAGAAATAATGTCATACAGATGAAGGTGCATAAATGATGACAGAATTTTCCTTTTAGGTGAATTATTCCTCGGAAGAGCTCATAGAGAGCACCAAAGGGTGAACACGACCAAACAAAAAGTGCACTGCTTTAGCAGATCCCTCTCAATCACAGAGGGTCACGTATGGAAATAACAGGGCAGTATTTCTCCAAATGGAAAACATAGCACGCAGATTTACAACTTACTCTGCCTCACCCATCAAGGTCCTGCTTTGCCTCATCAATCAAAGCAGCCATCCATTGGCATTGGGAGTTATTATACTGCATTCGTTTCGCTCTCCTTCCCTCATCTAAGAGAAGGTACATGGCTTTAAACTTGAGGTCCTCTCATTAAATGCCCCACACCTCAGAACTGCCCTGACCCTTCGCTCATCTGCACACCGACCATGTGCAAAGCTATTATTCTGTTCAGCACTGACTCCACAGTTACTTTATATGACTTTGAAAATTAGACCGTCCACATCTGATAATAAAACAATCAGAAAAACACCTTGGATGAAATAAAAAAAAGTTATTAACAATAACAATAAGTCTAGAGCATAAAAAATATATAATAGGTGATTCATTTATACAAATCTGAATGATCTGATCACCAAAGAAATTAACAGGCACTCGATAGTTCAAAAAATCAACCAGACGATAGACGGCAAATGAAAAAGTATATAAAAGCATATGATATCAAGATTACTTGAGGCAGTTTCACATTATCTTGCCATTATTCAGCTATTTAAGTGCTTTTTTTGGTCTGTTACAGAATAGAAATGAGACATATGCGACACAGGCATTCTGAGAAACAGCATCAACTGTCATCTTTATAAAGTATGTGGTTATTTAAAAAGAAAAGTTTAGGAAAAGTGTGAAAGGAAAGAGAAATGGGAACTACTTGGAGTGGTAAAATTTTAATGACCATTATTTTGCCAAGATGGATGTTTTTCTGAATCATCATCTTTGTTGGTCCAACAAAATCCTTTCTTTAAACTAATCAAATTTCAGGGTTAAGGTTTGGCTGGCAATATTCTTATGAATGTATAATAGCAAGTTATAGTTACAATTAGGATTACTACCATTCCAAAGATGCTCCAAGAACACATTACATTTATCCAAAAAAATATATATATACTGTGAAGACATTTATGATGTTACAAATGGAGATTTCAATATGCATTCTAGCAAACAGTTAAGGTAACTAGCTGAAGTTACAGCACAATTTCCTACAAGTCTTTCTAGGGCTTCTTTTGCCCATTCTTCTTTTTTTCTTATTTGTCACCCTCAGATGTGTGCTTGCCTTTGAGACTGTCTAAAATGTCAGCAGAATCTCAGAATCTACACTACACTGAAGCAGATGAAGTTAAAGTGTCTAGTATGAACTGTTCAATGAAGCTTCAAGCTGAACACCAGTGAGAGGTCTGTTTCTCAAACTCAAAAAAAAAAAGCACAATCAACTAATTTGTTTACAGAGAAACAAGCAAGTCTCAGGGTTGCATATAATTTCATTGGATTTATGATATCATCAGAACAAGGTTTCATTGTATACTGTTAAATGCCAGTTTAATATTATTATGAAATATTAATAATAACATCTAAACATCTGACAGTATAACACTCTTCTCACATTAACAGGACAGCTCATGTTGTTGGGAGAGGGCCGGATTAACAATAGGCCTAGCAACGAGGGGGCCCGTGATTGGCTGTGGAGTAGATTGACTGAAGCGCCAATCGCCAAAGCCACACCACGCCCCCTCTTATTAGCGATATTATTTAGTGGAGCTTTGCTGTAAATTCCATGTATTGCCATTAAATATTGAAACGTCACCTTTGAATTTGGTTTACCAATCAAATGCATTTATTCTGTATTTGACTTTTGAACGAATTGTACGCGTATCTATCAGGTGATCGCAGCACCTGACTAAACTTGAATTCTTTTTCGCACCTTGTGTCTTTGTGTCAAAATGCCAGTCTTTGCGAGTATCCTCGTCAACCCAGTCAGTTGTGTCTTACATGAACGTTAATAGTTAAAGACAAAGCATGTGTAGTAGAATATATGAGATCCTGGCATTATATGATCTTCACCCAAAAATGAAAATACTGTCATCATTTACTCACCCTCAAGTTGTTCTAAACCTGTATGAATTTCTTTGTTCTCCTCAACAAACAGAAGATATTTTGAAGAATGTTCATAACCAGAAAGTTTCTGGTCCCCTTTGACTCCAACAGTGTTTTTTTTTTTTTTGGTTACCAGTATTGTTCCAAATACATTCTTTTGCTTTCAACAGCAGAAGGGAAACTCATACAGGTTTAGAACAACACAGAATTGTTTTTTTTGGGTGAACTATTCCTTTAAAGCAGCCTAATATAGCTGCTGTTGTCATTTGTGTCAATAATGTAAATCAAACATCAAAGAAAATCACTCACTGTCCTTGACTAAATCACTTTTGTAAAATAAAGTAAAAATTCATGTATATTGAATTTGTATACAGTGAAGAACTATTCATCTATTTGTACATTGCTTTATATACAATATAATGATTTCTTATTAATTTTTTAAGATTTCCAGGGGTGATTTCGTATGTACTTTTTGCTATTCTATTTGTGACGGTTACTTGTGGTTCAGTAAGCTTGGTTTTACCTTGGCTAGTATTTTTTGATGATATTGAAATTGGGTTCTGTTCGTTAGTCAATGTATGAAAGTGGTCAGTGCAGCAAAAAAAATGTTGATCAGCATAAAAATTATATTTATCCTATATATACTGTATAATATAGATCTATATATATATATATATATATATCTCATTATTGTGATGGGGTGCCCTGCAGTGAGTCATAGCCCCAGGGCCCAGTGAGGTCTTAATGCGGCCCTGCTCACAGTGTGTGAGAGCACAATGAATTAACAACAGCAATTTAGAGTCTGTGAGATGCACATGATAGTATGACTTAATTCATAACCTTGCAGATACAGCGTGTTCGCAAAGTTTTCACTCATACCGGTATGAATACCAATATTAAATTGCATCCAAGGATGGTTTGCCACATTTCTGTGACCAAGGATGCATATTGTTCTGTATAAAGGAGTGATCAGTAGCAACAGAGCAAAAGGAATAGTTCACCCAAAAATAAATTGTCATCATTTACTCACCCCAGTGAAATTTCCCACCCTGATAAAGGCTTTTTGCCGCAATGTGCCAGTAGCAACCCAGGCTCATTGGAAATTCGTGACTCTGCCTATATTTCTGCAAAAATGTACCTCTACATATATTTCATTGCTTTTGCAGCTGAAATGTACAACAGAGCCAGTAAAATGCCAACAACCTTTCTTCATTTTCATACAAATAATGATTACGGGGCAAATTATCAATAAATAAAGACTTACAGTATATATGTGTCATGACCTAAAAACATAATTTGTGAACTAATTTATTCTGACATTTTCATCACATAACAAGCTTTATATATATGGCTTTTCTAATGTAGTAAGCTTGCTCTGTAACTCGCCTGGCACAGCATTACACATGGAATTCAAAGCCTCACTCAACTCAACTCAACTCAAAAAAAAAAAACTTTTTAGCTGAACATAATTCAATCATGGACAGTGGTTCCATGTGATTAAATCAAGTTATTTGAACATGTCAAATTTTAGTTGATTTACACATATGATGTTAGTTGTTGGCAGATTAAGGATGGTACTGTGTACATCCCTAGCACTACAATTAGATTTTTTTTATTAAAGCAACAAGCTTTAACTCATTTTAGCTGGTCCTTGACCCAACCACACACTCAACACTTCACCACAATGGTAACTCACCCAAAAAACACCAACATACTATAACAGAAAGTCTTTTAAAATATCAACATAATAGAACATTAGACATTAACAAGTCTCCCTGTTTCCTCTTTTTGCTAAAAAAAAAAAAATGCATAATATAACACTCTATTTCAACATTTCCCCTCTCCTTATACAGACCATGCAAAGCATGATGGGAAGTGCAAAACTTATTTTGAGCTACTTGATTGAAACATTCTTTCAAAATGAGTTAAGCCAAAAAGTCACCATTTCAGGTCAGTTTAATATGATGCTATCATGATTGAACGAGAAACCTGATACAAGTGAACAGCATCAAAATATATTTTTTGAGTGCTCTAAGAAGGAATCTAAAACACCATAGTTGCCTAAGCAATGTTAAGTTTAGAGAAGGATTTAGTGCAGGAGATATGTCAATGTAAAATGCGATTAACAGGTGAGTGATGTGATATTTCCAAACTACTGCAATATCTACAACAACCAGCATAATAAAATACTGACACAGACACTATTAACCGTTTCAGAGAAGACTTAATATGCTATTTAGTGCAAATTATTTTTGTGGTCACACTTGATTTTAAGGTCCAATTCTCGCTATTAACAAACCATTAACTACGACTTTTGCCTCAAAGAATCCCTAATTTGCTGCTTATTAATAGTTAGTAAGGTAGTTGTTAAGATAAGGTATCGTGTAGGATTAGGTATGTAGAATATGTTCATGCCAAATATGTGCTTTATAAGTACTAATAAACAGCCAATGTTAATAATATGCTATTAAGCAACTAGTTAATAGTGAAAATTGGTCCCTATATTAAAGTGTTAAGTATATATTATATTAAAGTGTTATTAAAGTATATTTCTATTTTTCATTCAATATAAAGGGGACAAAAGCAACACTGGACCCCGCTGACTTTTACTGTTTTCACCAAAACAGTTGGAGAAAAAAAGAACTGGGTGAACTGTCTCTTTACATCATTACATCGCTTTAAGTCAATGATATTGCTGTCTATTCCACTGATAGCCTAAATGGTCTCATTTAAAATATGGATGGCATGTCGCAGACAAACCAATGTAACATTCATGGATAATTACAAATACACGAGGGAGTCATGGCCCAGTAGTTATCACACATACTTAACACATTTGAGTACAGCACAATTTTTTTGCCCTAATCCTGTTTCTCCTTATCAATATAACTTACAAAAAGTATACAAAAATAAAATAAAAATAAAATCTCAGCTTTGGTTAGGTCACTCATCTCCACTATACAGATTCCTAATACTTCTGTATATAAGCCAACATAACGGCATCAGTTCATTTGGCATCGAATTTAAGTTAGTCTTGAGCTAGAGCTCTAGAATTAAGGCTAGCTTAAAGGTTGGAGTATTAGCTCAGCTTAAGTACCCTAAGGGCAAACTCCAGCAAAAGTAGGACGGATAAACGTGTTACAGAAGAGATTGTCGCATAGACTGGGCTCTTATCCCAGGTGTCAAATATAAAGACATCACTGCACAAAACAATGTTGAACTGTGCATCTCCGAAACTGTCGGCAGGCACATAACACCACAGCGTCTTCCAGTGTTTGACACGATTTGCAGTCCTAGTTTCTCCTGAAGGACAAATGCTTCATTGGTAGAGGAAACTTTTTGACATTTCCCTGAGGTACATGGATACACACATCAGCATTTTCAACTACTATTTTAAGCCCTATTGAATAAACGTACAGGAGATTTGTCTCATAAAAAAAGAGCTGTATGTGCAAAGGGCCTACAGATCATATATTTTCATGAGGCACCTCAGGTGAAACATGCTGGTGCTGACAGGAAATGGTTGTCAAAAAATTTTAATTAAAAAATGCTGTTAATTCTTATTTAATTGTGTATGTACACTGGTTCTTCAACAGAACTGAGGAGTAACTAAAAATAGTGTTACTAACTAAACTACACTTTCATTAGTGTGAGAGTAGTTCAGTAATATAACTCTTACTTGCTGGAAAGTCAGATTCATTGATAGTTAATCAGTTAATCCTAAATGGCCCTCATTTTTATAGTGCTGTAAAGTCAGATTCATTTAAGTGAACTTGTTCATCCACGGTCTTCTCTCTCTTATTTAGTGTTGGAACGTCTGATTTATTCTAGTGAGTCAGTTCATTAAATGGTCCTCAGTTTCGTAGCACTGTAAAGTCTGGTTCATTTTAGTGAAACAGTTCATCTTTAACAGTCCTCACTTTCATAGTGCTGTAAAGTCTGAATTATTCTACTGAACTAAATGGTGATTTATTCTGTTTCTTTCTAGTGAATCAGTTCATCCTAAATTGTCCTCATTTAGTGAAAATTGTCCTCTCTCTCTTATTTGTTCACTCAGGTCTCTTGGTTTCTGCTTAAGTTTGTTCCTGTCTCCCTGATTAGCTGTTTATTCATTCAAAACCCCCTTTTTTCAAAAAAACAATTTGTTAAGCCAAAAATCTATCTGATTAAAATTATAAATGACATAATGATTATTTAAAAACACATCGGCTACACCTTAAGAAGCCTACTTTTTCAAAAGAGCAGCTTTAATGTACTTTCATTACTTTAAATTATGACAAGTTGCAGTTTCAGACTATCTTCACTTTAACAATGATCTTATATAAATGAATATTCCACTTATAGAACATACTAAAATGATAAATCAACATCAACATTATAAGTAGATGAATTTTTCTTATTTTTATTACTGACCAACCATTGCAATTATCAATCCTCTACTGCATTTTTTAGCAGGAATGGAAAAAAACACACACACGGTTAAAAAAAAAAAAGGCAAGCTCAGCCTTTTCCCTCATTGTATCTGCTAAGAGAGAAATATGAGATAAAGCATGTTATATCCTCTCACTTTTCCACGTTGCTTGCTGTTTGTTAACAATGAATTATTCTCTGCTTCTTAGAGATCTATGAAGTCATTAATATAACATTGAAATACATATTAAGCAAAAAATGTTATTTTCACACATGACAAGTAAAACAATGTTCAGCATCTGATTTAAATACAAGAATACTTGTAATTGCCGTTTGCCCACAATATGTTCATTTTTGGTTTTGGAAAGAAAGTTTTGGTTTGCTCAGAATTTTTTCAGTTTAATATCTTATCAATTAGCTCAACATTTGAAAGCACTTGAGAAAAGATATATTAAGCTCAACTTTTCCCTTCAACAATAAAGCTACAGATCTGCTAATTAGCCCGAATGAGTAAAACTTGTGAAAATGAAGACACATTTCTAAGTAAATAAATCACCCACTTAGACAAGACCACCTCAAGTCACGTCCGAATTGAAATGAACTTCATATTATACTAACATAACGTATGAAAGAGCCCTGTGTGCGCTCAACTCGATTAAATTAAAGCTGCACTTCCATGTCTGTGACCTTCATGAGACCTGCAGTGTTTACTGAGCATTTGATGACTAATGATCTGCAAGGACTGTGACCTTTAATACAAAATAGCCAAACAACTGGTTGTAATAATACATAAAAGACCAAGAAATGTCTTGTTACTGTATTATTATACTGTTATTATTTCAAAGCAATGTAAAAAAAAGTGATGAGATGTTGTTGTGACTAGGCTTAAATCTATAGAATATTAATATTAACATGACATTTAAATTGGAATAATATAACAAACATGGTTTGGCATGTAACATTTACAGTACAAAGATGACATGCAGTACATTTAATGTCAACTTCATTCATATTTCTAGACTTACATTAAGCTATATTATGCAAATGCTCAATACATTACTTTAATAGAAAGACTGATGCAAGAACTACAGATAATTTAAGGCTTTTCAGTCATATATGTGCAAGAAATATTTTAATTCATACTACGGGTCTGTTTCAACATGTAATTGCAATAAAATATTTTTACCATCTTTACAACATGAATAGTTTTTCATTACTCATTACAGCTTATTTTGATGTGTGCTCAGGGTGTTTTAAAAAAAATGCAAAAGATGCATGCATAATCAGTTTATGAAAGGATCTAACCAAAACAAATGTATGATATGAACTCAAGAAAGAGTTAAGAAAGAGCTTAATCAGAATTTAAACCTTTATGACAATATAGATAACATCCACTTTTCAAAAATGTTTACCACATATATTTCACTTTTTTTTCTCACATATATAACTTACTCTTTTTGAAATAAGTAAAGTACAATACTGGTGAATTTGAAAGTCTGTTCAATAAATTCTGTTCAGTTTGCTCTGAAGAATATCTCATCATGAAATAAACTTTTTAGGAAATAAAAAAAAAACTATTTACAATAAAATTAAAACATTTAATTGGCTTTTTTTATTTATTTTAAGGACCAATTCTCACTATTAACTAGTTGCTTATTAACATGCATATTACTAGCATATTGACTGTTCATACTTATAAAGCGCATATTAATGTCTTATTCAGTACGACCATATTTTAGATCCCTTCATCCTAACCTAAACTTAACTTACCTTCCTAACTATTAATAAACAGAACCATTTTAAGGGAAAACTCTTAGTTAATATTGAATATGTGTTCCCTTTTTTTTTTAAAGTGTTACCATTTAATTTGTTCAATATGGCTAAACATTGCAAAATGGGTATTGAATAAGTTTATACTTATTCAGTGCGACATAGCACTGAGTCTGCACTGTTAAAGGTGCACAACGATATTGCTCGGTTTGCTGATGCCAAGTGCCCTGTTATTCTAGTGCTACTTGATCTCACGGCGGCCTTTGATACAGTGGACCATGAAGTCCTTCTGTCTCGCCTTAATCACTTTGTTGGCATTCGAGGTACCGCACTTCAGTGGTTCTCGTCATATTTGACCAATAGAAACTTTTCTGTAGTTGGTTGGGGACTCGTCCTCCTCCACTACTTATCTGTATTGTGGGGTGCCACAAGGCTCTATTCTCGGGCCCTTTTTTCACATTACATGTGACTTCAAAGCTTAGACCAACTGTCAGAAATCTCGGTATGACTTTTGATAGTAGGCTGAAATTTGATAAACAAATTGACAGCGTGGTTTAAAGCTAGTTTTTTTTCCAGCTATGTCTTTTGGCCAAGGTCAAACCATTTTTGAATCGCTCTGACCTTGAGAAAGCTATTCATGCTTTTATCAGTTCAAGATTAGATTACTGTAATGCACTTTATGTTGGTGTCTCACAGTCGTCCCTCAGGCGCCTTCAGCTGATGCAGAATGCTGCAGCCCCTCTTTTAACTAACACATGCAAACGTGAGCACATCACCCCAATTATTTATTCGCTCCACTGGCTTCCAGTTTCTTTTAGAGTTGATTTTAAAATTGTATTGTTTGTTTTGAAAGCTCTCAATGGCCTTGCCCCACCTTATGTAACTGAAATGCTGGCTTTTCGTCAGCCAAACAGGGCTCTTAGGTCAGCAAATCAACTTTTGCTGGAAGTCCCGAGGTCACGGTACAAACACTGGGGTGACCGGGCTTTTTCTGTTGCTGGGCCCAGACTCTGGAATAAGCTTCCCGCCGATATGCGCACCATTACTGACCTGGGCCTTTTTAAAGTTAAGCTTAAAACTTATTTATTTAGACTGGCTTTTAATATGTAGCAATTGTTGTGACATTGTGTATTTTATGTATTTTTTGTTGTTGGCTTTTATTTTAGTTTTTATTGCTCTGTTTTTATTGGAAAGCACTTTGGTTCACCTTGAGTGTTATAAAGGGCTGTATAAATAAATGTTGATTGATTGATTGATTGATTGTTTGATTGATATACTTTAATGATATGACAGCCGAGGACAGGAGACACATTAAATGCATCAAGAGTGAGCCACTTTCTTTCTCTTACACTTTATTTTACATTAATAACACATTAATAACATACTAGTTTGTGTTATTTGAGCTTGCCGTGGCCCATTTCTAGATCAAGGGGGTCAAAATTTATGAATAGAAAAAAGTTAAACATTGAACTTTTGGTGACATCACAATCTGATTATGGTTCAGACCCTTCGCATTCAGTGTGCTATGAATTTTAACATTCATAACCACATGGTTCTATTGCAACAGAATCCCAATCAGAACCAGAATGAGAAGAACAGTAACAAACATAATAGGTGCCTAAGTTCATTGCTTGGTCCCTAATTAATAGCCATGTACACGTCAATCAATCCAAAGTCACACTAATATCTACAGACATTCAGCCCTCTTCAAAAGGACTAACGCTCCATAAGGAGAGCTGACATGTTTCCTTCATCAAAGTTGCAATTAACTTATTTACTGGCAGGTCATTACTTAGAAGTTCATTAGCACAGGAGATAAAAACTCATCCTTTGGTGCTAACAACACTATTGTCTGTTAACAAGCATTTGTCAAGTGGTTTGGCAGCGCCATACCATCATGACACAACATTAAACCCATTACTCGTAACAGAGGCATCTGCTAGTCTGCATATTAATAACCGCTAATTATTTAGACCTGCCGCCGTATTTCCTGTCTTCTCCAATTCTTTCACTCGTTTCCTAGTGCTAATTAAAACGATGCAAATATTCCATTGGCATTTCTGGGGTGTAAACAAATCAGCCGAATAATCCAATCAACATTTCTTGTGACAACTGCCACAACAAAGTTTCAACACAGTGTAACATTTCGTTTTGCGTGAGAAGAAAGAGCAGGAGCAGTCATGCGATCAGATATGGCTGAGTCAATATACCTATACTAATAACGGACGGACAATAGAACGAAACCTCAACATACATGCGATTCCTCAAAATCCACTTACATTTGCAAGTCTGATTAACTGGGGAAAAAACTCTATAATTCAAAGGCACATGCATTAGCTTTGACAATGAAGAGGTTTAAAGAGACACAACATCACATTGAGAACTGCATCATGGGTAATTAGCAGACAAATGTGAATACACTCTCTAGAGAGCTGCTCTTAATTATTAAAACACATTTACAATTTGGAGGGAAGATGTAAACAATTGCAGTGTATTCATGTGTACATCATCACATTTAAATACTGTGTTGTAAGGATAAAAGAAACTCAGATACTTTGATCTCCTGAGAAACAGACAATACACTGGCATCTTCAAGACACCCCACAGAGAGGTGGTGCAGGAAACGCCTCTCTCACATATGCATCAGTGCCTTTTCATCTGCTCCCTCCACTGGATTCACTCAGAATGGTCACTAGTATAATGTTCTATATGAATGCAAATAAGATTTACAGTCATGTTTGGTTTCATTTGGGGCAAGTTGTACAATGGTCTTAATCTTACTAAAATATAATACAGATCCTAAGAGTTAAGAGATACTTTGATTACTGTAGAGGGTCATTCCATGCAAATTACCTTCTGTTCCCATTGAGGTGCAAACCACCCAGGTCTGGGACCTGGGTTAATGTAAATTCCAATTGTTTGTACATGCCTCCATTTGGGGGATGTTTTATTTTGGTTTTGTATTTAAAGGATTGTAGCAAAAGGGTCGGGGCAATTCTGTAGTCAGAGAGCCCGTAGTATGGAATGTGTCCACACACTCAATACTATGTATTTTCCTAAAGTCAGGTATGAATCCTTTACTCTTAGATTTGTCTATGAGAATTTGATGTCTTGTATTGATTTGATATCGTTGAATTGGCTGTGGAGATAATTGGCATAATACATATTTACCTGACTGATAATAAATTGTTACATTTGATTTATTCTGACTTACTCTGAAATTATTTCCTCAAGTAGATTAAGTGAAGGCGTATGTTTCCGCAAATACCAGGGTTACGTGCATACTAGATCTCAGATTAGATGAAGCATGGGGCGCATCAGGTGAGGTTATGGGTTTCTGACTAACCGCTCGACCTTAGTTTAAGTTGTACTCAGTTACGTTAACCATGTATATGATTTCAGCTTTAATTAAGTTGTACGTAGTTATACTAACTATCGGGGTCTAGACAAGTGGTTCTAGAAAAAACGCTGATTAATGTTTGGAGCGTTAATTAAGTTGTACGTAGTTATACTAACTATCGGGGTCTAGACAAGGGGTTCTAGAAGAACCGCTGATTAATGTTTGAGCATTACATGGGTAACTGTAGGGGGCTAAAGAGACATACTATTTAAAGCATATTAAATAGTATTAGTCACAAACCTCTGAATAAGGATCAAACTGGCGAGTTTGGGGGGGGTGACATCAGATTTCCTAGAAACTCTAATTAAGTAAAGAGTTAACTAGAATAATCAAATGTCAGAATAATTAGAGACCGACAAACAACCAATTTGCCTTTCAACCTAAATTTGAGGTCATACTAAAATGGAGTCAGATTTGAGTTAAACCTAAATTGAATAACTCTGCGCGCTGAAAAGACCGAACACGCAAGTAACCTTCATTTGGGATTTGGACAAAATAGACAGATTGCATTAGTATCCATAGCTATTCCAAAAATAACCTGTACAAATCATGTTTATTCTATTTATATTAGAAATATGTACGTACAGTTGTATTTGACCATTTTTTTTAACCCCACCCCATTTCAATAATTAAAAAAATATTTAATTATATATTTTTAATATTATAGCATTACATTTACATTTGTTCATTTAGCAGACACTTTTATCCAAAGCGACTTTAAAAATAGGACAATGAAGCAATCAAAATCAACAAAGAGCAATGATACGCAAGCTGTGCTATGACAAGTCTCAGTTAGCCTAACACATAGCACACTAGCAAGGGTCCTTTATTTTGTTTGTGTTGTTTTTTAAATTATATATCAATAAAAAGAAAACAGACAGAACCGAAAAAGAATAGAGCAGCTAGTGTTGAGGAATTTTTTTTTTGCTTTTTTATAATTTGGTTGTATTAATAAAATCAAACAGAGTAGACAAATAAAAAGAATAGAGAACAGTGTTGTGTTCTTTTCTTTTTTTCTAAGAAAACAAGCGTTAGTAAATGATAAAAGAGTGCAGTCTAAAAGGGCAAGTTGTTTTTTTTAAAAGCGCGAACTAGATAGAGAGTGCTAAGTTCGAGGGTCAAAATAAGATGCAAGGATGTGTTTTAGCCAAATCTTGAGATGCTAAGGACTCAGCAGCGTCGGATTGAGTTGGCAGGTCATTCCACAGAGAACATTTAAGTAAACGTCTGTGAAGGATTTTGTGCCTCTTGGAGATGGCACAATAAGGCGCTTTCACTTGCAGAGCCACCACCACTTTTAGAGGCCACATAAGTCGGATGAAATGATTTAGTTAAGGGGTGTAAGCCGTGGTGCTTTGTGGCAAACCTTATGCCTTGAATTTTTATGTGAGCATAAACATAGGGTGTGCATGTGTTTTGACTTTTTCGGCTCATTAAACATTCCTCTTGCAGCCTGCGTTCTGGCGTTAATTGTAGAGGTTTGATAGAGGTGGCTGGAAGACCTGCCAAGAGAGCATTGCAATAGTCCAGCCTGGACAGAACAAGAGCTTGAACAAGGAGTTGTGAAGCATGTTCCGAAAGAAAGGGTCTGATTTTCCTGATATTGAATAAAGCAAATCTGCAGGACCGGGCAGTTTTAGCAGTGTTTTCTGAGAAAGTCAGCTGATCATCAATAATATCTCCAAGGTTTCTGGCTGTTTTTGAATGAGTTATGTTTGATGAGTCTAACTGGATGGTGAAATTTTGATTAAGTGATGGGTTTGTTGGAACCACAAGCAGTTCTGTCTTAGGAAGGTTTAGTTGAAGGTGATGGTCCTTCATCCAGCAAGAAATGTCTGTTAGACAAGCTGAGATGCGAGCAGCTATCGTCGGATCATCTGGATGGAATGAGAAGTAGAGTTGAGTGTCATCAGCATAGCAGTGATATGAAAAGCCATGTTTCTGACTGACAGAACCTAGTGATGCCATGTAGACGGAAAAGAGAAGTGGTACAAGAAATTAGCCCTGAGGCACCCCAGTAGTTAGATGTTGCGACTTGGACACCTCACCTCTCCAAGATACCTTGAAGAACTTATCTGAGAGGTAAAACTCAAACCACTGGAGTGCGCTTCCTGAGATGCCCTTTGCCAATAGGGTTGACAGGAGGATCTGGTGGTTAACCTTGTCAAAAGCAGCGGACAGATCCAGCAAGATAAGTAATTGGAATTTGGAATCCGCTCTTTCCAGTCTTAGGGCTTCAACAACTGAGAACAAGGCAGTCTTGGTTGAATGTCCACTTCTGAAACCAGACTGGTTGCTGTCCAGGAGGTTCTTCTGTGTGAGAAAGGCAGAGACTTGGTTGAACACAGCTAATTTAAGTGCTTTTGCAATGAAAGGAAGAAGGGAAACCGGTTTGTAGTTCTCTAAAAGAGATGGGTTAAGGGTGGGTTTCTTAAGTATTGGGGTTATACGTGCCTGTCTTAATGCTGAGGGAAAAACACCAGTGTGAAGGGATGTGTTAATGATGTGAATGAGTGCAGGTACAACTGCAGGAGAAATGGCTTGAAGGAGATGAGATGGAATAGGATCAAGCAGACAAGTAGTAGGATGATTAGAAAGGATGAGTTTGGAGACTTCTGCTTTAGAGAGTGAAGATAAGGATGTGAATGAGTGTATGTTTGCTGGTAAGATGTGTTTGACAGATTGTGGTGTGGAAAATTGTGCACTGATGGTTTTAATCTTATTAATTAGCTAAATATATGTATGTATGTATGTAAATTATCTCTACCCCTAGTAAAACCATTTAAATGTAACAGAGAATGGAGACGATTATCTATATGAGAAGTTCAGTTATTATTATTATTTTGATTTTTATTATGGCTTCGGAAGATTTAAAACAAAATATTATTAAAAAAAAATGTTTTTTAACTTGCAGGTCTGAAGAAGTGCTTTTGATTGAGTTGTTGTTGTTTTTTCCAGCTGTTTACAAGGTTTAAAGGCAAATGATTTCCTTGGATATATATTTCAGTTATATTTGACATCCCCTACAGCACTTTTGACTTCTCTTCCTGTTCTTCTAAAACTTTTGCTAATGTTTTGCTTGCCTCACAAACTAAAACACAGGCAGTTTTTATGCAAAAATAAATGGGATCTGCATTATTTTTCAACACAGAAGAAATAGGTGCCTAAAAATTTGGAAAATTGCAAAAATGTGGACATAGCCGGATGGAACCTGCTGCCACATAACAGCATGTCTATAACCACCTCCTGTTCATGGAGATTCCTCTGAGGATTTTGTGAAGTGAACACATAAAATATATACAGTGTGATTTATGGGAATCACTAATGTCAACTTTAGGACACATGGCTGTTTCTCTCTAGCTGCTGAACTGCATCATAAAGGCAAACTTGTTCGTTTTCAGTACTATTTGTTTCTCCTCAGAGCCTGCACATTGACGCAAACGCTATCAAACCCACACATCTGTGGGATTGCCTCTATCATTCAACCCTGTCCAGGCCAGATCCCAGCCTCTTATCTCTAGAAGATATATGGTGTTATTCCCGAGAAGGGAAATGAAGCTCCCAAAACTCACTGTGCTCCCATGAGTAATTTTCAAGCCAGTAAAGTCCATGCTTAAAATTCAGTAGAGAAGGCCTTTATTGTTGGGTTCTGGTGTTTTCTTGAATATATATGACCACACTATATATATTCTTCTTTACTTTATAGTACTGAATAGGGGTTTTCTTCCAACTCCTAATGCATTAGTAAATATAAAGCAACATAAAAGTCAATTGTTGACATACAACAGAAGATATTTTTGAAGAATTTGTGTGGTGGTTCCCACTGACTTTTTTCTTCTTCGATACTATAGAAGTCAGTGGGGACCATCAACTGTTTGGTTACCTATATTTTCTTGAAAATATCCTCTTTTGGGTTCAGCAGAAGACAGAAATTCATACGGGTTTGGAACAACTTGAGGGTGAGTAAACTACATTTTGGGTGAACTATCCCTTTCATGACAATGTTTCTTAATACAATTGAGCAAAAGATGCATTATAATAATGTCAAATGAAAATGTATGCTTTAAAGTACATTTTAAATCATTGTATAATTATTTTTTGTAATGCTTTAAAAAAGTACACTTATTTTTATATGTTGACTGACTAATATACTAAAGCACATGTAAAGTACTTGATTATAATTTTATTTGTAATGTTATTTTTACATTTAAAGCTATACATTAATGGTTCTAAATTGCAGAATGTGTAATAACAAATATATTGAAATCCATGACATAAAAGTTTCAATAGAAGTGACATTAAAGTATATAGTAGTTTACCATAATTGCTTGTCATTCAGCAGTGTATTTCATATTTATTGTAATTGCATTGGAAACGCGCCACCAACATGGCTTCACAATTTCTCCTTTTGTATTCCACAGAAGAAAGTAAGTCAAACAGGTTTGGTTCTTTAATACTGACAAGGTGAATGATGTCAGAATTTGTATTTTAGGTGAATGATTCTTTTAAACATTCCTGCTTTTACCCAAAGAAAAAAAAGGTAAAGGCAGATAATATATAGAGCTATTTCCATTGGAACTCCAACTATCTATCAGCTGCTCTGAATTAATTCATCATGCAGCAGCTCCTGATATAAATGCAATTTGTTTTGCTGGGGTAATGTTCCTTACTGCAAATTTATCATGCCAGACTCCAGGACAGTTTGTTCAGCTCTTCCAAGAACTCCATATTTCATCTGCGAGGCCATTTTAGATGCCAGGATCATGGTTAAGAGAAAAACATTTTAATTTATGTTATCATAGATTTGGTTAATATAAATTTCTTCATCACTGACTGATAGGAAAACTGAGATATTGATCGATCAATAGAGATCTTTACTCAAAACATGACAGTTCTACATGGTCTTATCATTTAAATGAAATTACACATTGGTAAGAGCATGTGTAACGAGCACATTTTGATTATCACACATCACAAGTGACTGTGTGCATTGAACAAATTCCTGCCCATTAGTACCTGCATTTACTAAAGCTCAGAAATTCACACCTCGACTCTGACAACTGCTGCTGATTCCATTAGTACTTTCAAAGGTGCAGTCAGTAATTTTCCCTCATTAAAAAGTTTTTTTCTGAAGAAGAGAGCAGTACTAGAATATGTTTAAAATTATGTACATTCATATGAGATGAAACTCTAGTCAAATCCAATCAAATCAAAGTAGACTAATAAACAATTTGACTGTACATAGAGCAGGTTGCAGTATGTAATACTGGCAGTACTGAAATCCAAATTCAAAATACTGAAGGGTTGTTTCCCCTATCCCTCCTCCTCAGATTCGACAATCACGCAGGTTGCCAGATTGAGGATACGCAACAGGAATGAGTGCAATTAACAATGGCTTTTCCACATTTTAATATTCCTCTGGTCATAGAGCTTTTTAGATGGATGTCAGGTTTTTTAGTCGTTAAATCGGCGATCTTTGCCCCAGTTTTAGCTTGTCCGACATGCGCAAAAGGCTGTGTTTTCTGCCAACTGGCAACCTGGGGAGTTGAAATACTATTGGGTAAACTGGCGGATTCACACAGATCAAAACAAAAACAGACATTCCAACATGGAACACATTTCAAAGTAAAATAACTGGCTGTAGCACTTTTCTCTGAAAAACAATTATGTGAAGTTAGCATGTTTCTTAAATATCTGCAAGCATATTATGGTATTTTTATGCTTTACCTTTAATAGAGGCTACCGTGTTTATACTATTACTTTATTTATCTCAATAATACTGCTGTTACATTTGCTTAAGGAATAAATCAATTGTGTGAGACTATAGTACATTTTTTCATCGGAATCATTAAATGACTTTTCCATGCCTCCACACTACTAGGTGTCAGCAAAAATCCAAAACAACTCCCATATCAGCCAGTAGAATGAACAAAAACTTGAACATTAACATAAAGCTGCAGTCCGTAACTTTTTTTGGTTAAAAATGATCTGAAATCAATATTTGAGCAAGTACATAACCAGCCAGTGTTCAAAACTAATCACTTTACTGTAGCCCGATTCACAACGGTTAGCTTATAATAAAGTTTTCTAATTTGAGTGGTACAGGTAAGTTTTCACGGGAAATTCGAGCACGCCGCTGCGTCATTACGTCACTTCTGTAAACAAAGAAGTTGTCCCGGCTACTAGGCCATCGCATGTGAGAATCCTGCAGGTGGACCGATCGTTTATAGCATTTTCTTACAGCAGCTGGAATAATTAAACTTGTCATTTTGATGACAGATTTTAATCCAGAAAGGATTATGTGTTTATGAAACACATGTGAATGAAATTTAATTATATTCCAGTTATAAATGTGCTTCTGATTACAGATAGCCTGGGATTACAAAGATTTGTATTTTAAAGAAATCCAGTTTGAAGGGAGCATAATTAGCTTTTTGGGTTAAAAGAATTTCTTAATATGAAATTCAAAGAGTATGACAATTAGATTAGACTGTGCAGAAATTGAAATCTACTCGCTAATACACACTATACTCATAATCACCAATGCTGATGTTGTTCACATTAATCATTTGAGAATAAAGTGTAACAATAATAATAATTTGAATGGTTTGATGTGATATGAGCTAACCGATCTTTAGATTTAATCACCATTGGTAGCGAGATATACGGTGAAAATTCTTATTTTGGTCATATTCCAAGACGTAGGCTAGAATCTGTGATTGCGAAGCACAGTAAATATCCACACCGGTGCGGTGACTTACTGCCACACATACTCTTCAGAACATTAGATTTATCCGCGCTGGTGCCGTGCCGACTCACAACCCACGCAAGCTAGATAATTCCGCACACAGCTGCAATTCCAGGTTTTCAAACAGAGATGGCGACAAAGAGGCAAAACATACGGACTACAGCTTTAAACAGTAACTCCTTGTATGTAATGCTGATTTTAGGTTACAACACTGATTTCACACTACAGGACAACATACAGAAAATTTTTTGGATTATTCTAATGGGAACCTTGTGTGGGCATCCATAGGTGCATTTTTGACATTATTTCCTCACAATTCCTACTTTTGGCAAGGCCTGTTTTCCATGACCCTGCACTGGTCTGTTTGTGTTACAGAACTGCCTGCACAAAGCTTTTATGTTGCCAATTAGTAATGTATTATTAACAATAAAATAAGCTTTTTTCTTGGATTGGTTTGTGCTTTTGTTGACTGTCGCACAAGCATTTCAGCTGACTTGCACTTTGGTCTGTAGAGTGCAGCTACATATTAAAGCGAGCACTAAGCTTTTTGATATAGATGTCAGCTATGTTTTTATCTTAGAAAAGTAAACTTTTCAAAGAATTATTTGGAAACAGATAAAGAAATATTTCCTATCCAAGCTAAGAGAGTATACTAATGAGGTCACTAAGAAGAGAGGCTGCTATACATTTGCACGCTAGCAAAGATATTCATCTCAGTGGCAGCTACTTGAATGCCAAGACATCTGAAAGAACGATATCACTGATTATATAGTTTCTGTATTTAAATTACATGCACTTTTTAGAAACTGACCCTATTAACTTTATCTACCATTAATGCTGGATAGCTAACTGGCTAAACAGCAGAAAGACCATTTAAAAATGGATAAGGATAAGACAACAAAAAAAGACAATTCCTCTGAACAGAGTAGCATGTTACTGTCATTTATTTAGTTGCCTCCTAGTGGTTGACTCTTACAATATGTATGTGCTTGTTACTTTGCAGCATTCCTCTTTATATTATCATTGGAGAAAGAAACATGAATTACCCAGCATGCCCGAAGACACAGATGTAATATAATGCCCAGCTTGATCCTAATGCTGTGGATGAGACATGAGCAGATAACGAAAGATCTGACAGCTTTAATTTGAAAAGACCTAAAGCTTAACAGCTCAACAGGTGGGACATGGCACTTTTTCAGCTAATCTGGATCACAGGATCATGGCCAAGGGCTATACGTTTCTCCAAATGAGGCCTCAACCTTTAGTTACAGTGAGACGATAACACATTGATTGACTTGTTCAATGCACTTAGCACAAGCTTAGAGCTCTGTCTGTATGTTAGCAAAGAACAGAAGACATATTTTGGAGATAGGTGTTGGAAAGGATGGCACATGTTATCCAAATGAGATTGTATTGAAAATGAACACAAAGCACCACTGTTCACATTTTTCAGAAAAAATCAACCTATGATTGGTTTACTTACAACTTTCTCTGTATATTAAACACAAAAGAAAGTATTTTAACATTGAAACACAGCTTAAAATTAGAGAAGAGGGTAGATTCTCATTAGTATGATTGCCTGCATATAATATCATATTTCTTCACCTTAGTTTTGATATTGACAGAGCCCTTCCCCCAGGGAAAGCTTTCAAGGTTAGCTCAAACGTTAGCGAAACGGCTAACAGGGAGACCAGAGGCTGTTTTATGTGAACAGAAGTCAATGAAGGATATGCCTCAGTGGCAGAGTAAACTTTTGTGCAGAAACAGTCTGGCTTTCTACTAATTTTAAACATATTAGCAATTAAATATTTATTTTGGAGTGAGATGTCATAACTATACCATCAGCCTGCTAGTGCTGTAGCACTCAAGACTGATTTTTAATTATTTTTTTATTTTTTTATACTGTTGCGCCAGGTCAGAAATTAATAGGGAATTGACCCTTTGCAAAGATCCGCCCTGCTTCGTTACTGTTGCTATGTCTGACAAGCCATGATCACAACATGTTCTCACGTAGCTAAAAATACATTGTGGAGCAAAGAGGACACTGACAATGCGCAGACAGACAAGACAGAGCAGGTTACTTTCGGTATAAAACTAATTTTTTAAGCTATTCAAACAATAAATACCATTTTGTGGCTCTGTAATGTGTTCCCCCCCCCCCCCCCCCCCTCCCCCCCCCCAGTTTAAAAAAAACAGATCGCTGTTGCACCTCAGTTCAAGCGGCATGTGAACCGATCATTTCTCCTTCTTCCTGGTTATAGCACAAAATAAACATGAATGAACATCAGAAAGACATCAATGCACACAATTTTTCAAGTTCAAGTCCACCAACATCAATCTGCTCTTCTGTCTGGTTTGTTTGTTGGAAAAAAAATGGCAGATTTGGCGTTATGATTGGTCAGAGAGTCTGTCAATCAAACTCTCTGCGAATGGTAAATTGTGTCAAAAATTTCACCAAAATTAATTACAAATTGCAAAAAAAAAAAAAAGATAGCAAAAACGTACTTGTATGAGATCATGTTTTTATATTATAACATACAGTGGGTACGGAAAGTATTCAGACCCCCCTTAAATTTTTCACTCTTTGTATATTGCAGCCATTTTTTTCCCATAATGTACACACAGCACCCCTATGAAGAAAACACAGAATGTTGGACAATTTTGGCAGATTTATAAAAAGAAAACGAAATTAACATGGTTAAGTATAAGACCCTTTCCCCCCCCCCCCGTGACACTCATATATTAACTCAGGTGCTGTCCATTTCGTCTGATCATCTGGAGATGGTTCTACACTTCATTTGAGTCCAGCTGTGTTTGATTATACTGATTGGATTTGATTAGGAAAGCCACACACCTGTCGATATAAGACCTTACAGCTCACAGTGCATGTCAGAGGAAATGAGAATCATGAGGTCAAAGGAACTGCCTGAAGAGTCAGACAGAATTGTGGCAAGGCACAGATATAGCCAAGGTTACAAAAAAAATTCTGCTACACTTAAGGTTCCTAAGAGCACAGTGACCTCCATAATCCATAAATGGAAGACGTTTTGGGACGACCAGAACCCTTCCTAGAAATGGCCGTCCGGCCAAACTGAGCTATCGGGGAGAAGAGCCTTGGTGAGAGAGGTAAAAGAAGAACCCAAAGATCACTGTGGCTGAGCTCAGAGATGCAGTCGGGAGATGGGAGAAAGATGTAGAAAGTCAACCATCATTGCAGCCCTCCACCAGTCGGGGCTTTTTGGCAGACTGGCCTGACGGAAGCCTCTCCTCAGTGCAAGACACAAGAAAGCCCGCATGGAGTTTGCTAAAAAAAACACTGAAGGACTCCAAGATGGTGAGAAATAAGATTTCTGGTCTGATGAGACCCCAAGATAGAACTTTTTGGCCTTTATTCTAAGCGGTATGTGTGGAGAAAAACAGGCACTGCTCATCACCTGTCCAATACAGTCCCAACAGTGAAGCATGGTGTGGCAGCATCATGCTGTGGGGGTGTATTTCAGCTGCATGGACAGGACGACTGGTTGCAAACGAGGGAAAGATGAATGCGGCCAAGTATAGGGATATCCTGGACGAAAACCTGCTCCAGAGTGCTCAGGACCTCAGACAGGGCCGAAGGTTTACCTTCCCCCCCTCAACAGGACAATGACCCTAAGCACACAGCTAAAATAACGAAGGAGTGGCTTCACAACAACTCTGTGAAGGTTCTTGAATGGCCCAGCCAGAGCCCTGACTTAAACCAAATTGAGCATCTCTGGAGAGACCTAAAAATGGCTGTCCCCCAACATTTACCATCCAACCTGACAGAAATGGAGAGGATCTGCAAGGAGCAATGGCAGAAGATCCCCAAATCCAGGAGTGAAAAACTTGCTGCATCTTTCCCAAAAAAGACTCATGACTGTATTAGATCAAAAGCGTGCTTCTACTAAATACTGAGAAAAGGGTCTCAATACTTAGGACCATGTGATATTTCAAATTTTTCTTTTTTAATAAATCTGCAAAAAAATGTCAACAATTCTGTGTTTTTCTGTCATATGGGGTGCTGTGTGTACATTAATGAGGAAAAAAAATGAACATAAATGATTTTAGCAAATGGCTCAATATACAAAGAGTGAAAAATTTAAGGGGGTCTGAATACTTTCCGTACCCACTGTATATGATTAAGTAATATCACGAGCAAGAAAGCTGTTTTCACAAATATTTGCACGATTGCAAACATGATATAGATTTTATACAAACATTCAACAAATAAGAAGTTAATAGTAAGTGATAGGGCTAGGCGATTTTTCAGATTTTATCGATTAAATCAAATTTATTATTTTGCCATGACTTTATTTTTTAATAATCAAGGAATCACGATTTTGAATAGAAATATTACCAAACGTTAGAATTTGACACTTTGACAATATGCCGGTGTTAACAGTAAAGAAAAAAGAATGATCCAACCACATGTCGGCGCACGTGATTATCCGCTCACGTGCAGTGGTGTAATAGTGGTATATCCTCTGCTATAATATGGTTGTCACAAGTTCACCAGCCTAGTCGCCATCCCAGTCACCATCCCAATCGCCAGCCAGTCACCAGCTCAGTCACCTTACCACAGTAAGAACTCCATTTCCCAGCATCCCGCCTGCCTCACACCTGCACCTGATCCCCAATCAACAGACCTGCCACCATTCACCTCATCACCTACCTCATAAAAGCAGTCACCCGTCACTCCTTTATTGGCTGGTCTCGTCGTTGTTACTTGAGTCTTATCAAAGTTAAGTCATTAACTGTTGAATGCTGCTCCATACTTACCAGTCGCTTTGCTGTTGATAACCTGAACTTGTCTATAAAGATCTCTGCATTCAGTTCTGTTTGCCCTGTCCTCTTCTGTTCCGTGACAGAAGACCAGACTGTAATATAAAGAATTGGAGCACCATGAACCCCCTCGCTCAGAATGGCCAGCCAATGGTGGACTTTGTGTTGGAGTTCCAGGAGCTGGCCAGAAATTCCTCACTGTGTGATTCAGATCTCCACTCTCATGCCGGCCGGCCGCTCCACTCTCATGCCCGCCGGCCGCTTTCGAGTCTGCACCAGTCATCAAGCCAGTTCCGGCCCCAGAGTCTGTCTTGGAACCCACTCCAAACCCTGAAATTTCCTCAAAATTTCCTCTTACTAGCAAACTCCTTTTAAGGTTACCTTCAGTCAAAAAGCCAATACGAGAAATCCATCCAGACCATCCACCTGTCTCAGAGCACAGCTCCAGACCTACTCTAGGCCCTGAGTCCGCTCCAGTGTCGGCTCCAGCCCCTGAGACCTCTCATTTCATAAAGTTCAGTCCAGAATCCACTACAGTCCACACTAAGTCGGAGTCCATTCCTACTCCAGAATTCAGTAAAAAGCCCGCATGAGAATCCCATCCAGACCATGCACCCCTCTCAGGGCACAGCCCTGGATCATCTCAAGCCCCCGACCAGAGTTGAGAGATGGCTCTAGCCCCTGACCAGAGTCGAGAGAAGCTTTATGTTCCCGACTTTAGCTCAGAGAGGGCTCCAGTCCCTAAGTTTAGCCTAGAGAGGGCTTCTATCCCAGAGTCTAGCCCAGAGAGGGCCCCTGTTCCTGAGTTTGGCACAGAGAGGGCTTCTGTTCCCAAGCTGGGCCCAGAGCACATTTCATCTCTTGATCAGAATCCGGAGTTGGCTTCAGCCCCAGACCAGAGTCCAGTAAAGGCTCCTGCCAATGATCTGAGTCCTAAACATACAGCCAGGAGTGCCGTTCCTTCTTCAGTCAGATTAAATGTATTTGCCGCGATCATGAGAGCCATTCCCCTCGCTGTAAGAATCAGCTACCCTATCACAGCCAGGAGTGCCGTTCCCATCGCTATAAGAATCAGACGCCCTATCACGGCCAGGAGTGCCGTTCCTTCTTCAGTCAGATTAAATGTCCTTGCCACGGCCAGGAGAGCTCCTCCGCTCCTTCAGAGCACCCTCCAAAGCTCGCCCCTGGGTCTTCCGCACGGCCGGCGCCACCATGGCCTCCCGGGAGGGGGAGGTACTGTCACATGTTCACCAGCCTAGTCACCATCCCAATCGCCAGCCAGTCACCAGCTCAGTAACATTACCACATTAAGAACTCCATTTCCCAGCATCCCGCCTGCCTCACACCTGCACCTGATCCCCAATCAACACACCAGTAACCATTCACCTCATCACCTACCTCATAAAAGCAGTCGCCCTTTACTCCCTTATTGTCTGGTCTCGTTGTTGTTACTACAAGCATATTTCAATAGACTCCTTACCTGTATACCCACCTGTGGATTACTTACCTTCATACCAGCTACCCTCTTCATCTGTGCTCTATCGTTCGCGGAATCCACCTGCCAGCCTGCATTAGTTACGGACTCAACCCTAAAAACTCCTATCAAAGTTAAGTCATTACCTGTTAAATGCTGCTCCATACTTACCAGTCGTTTTGCTGTTAATACTAGATAGAGAGCGATCAAAAATAACAAAACAAAAACTGGCAAAAAAACAGGAAATAAAAACAGGCTAAACACGACAGAAATTTATTCTGTGTCGAGGAACGGACACGAAGACGAGATTCAACAAATAAACAGGCTTTATTAATCCTTAGACAGGTGTAATCCAGATAGGGCAGGTAGAGGCACACAAGGTATAGACAATTAAGACCCGACAACACAAACAGAACAGACTAGAACGTACTAAAGCAAACAAAGATAATTAACGAGACACAGCTGAACTGAATGACTAAATCAAATCAATAACCATGACAACTAACACACCGGTGAAAACGATGCAGAGTACAAACAGAGTGATGGTGTGGCAGTAGGTACATTTTATCCATTATATTAAAACATAACCATTTTTACTTTATATTATATGGATGTTTTACCACTACCTGTGTTTACTACCTGTGTCTTTACTTTATATTATATAGTGTTTTACCACTAGGGGAAGTCGTGGCCTAATGGTTAGAGAGTTGGACTCATAACCCAAAGGTTGCAGGTTCGAGTCTTGTACCGGTGGGGGGAGTGAATGTACAGCGCTCTCTTCCACCTTCAATACCACGACTGAGGTGCCCAACTGCTCCCCGGGCGTTGCAGCATAAAAAATGGCTGACCACTGCTAGTGTGGTGTGTGTGTGTGTGTTGTGTGTGTGTGTGTGTGTGTGTTGTGTGTGTGTGTGTGCGCATCCACTTTGGATGGGTAAATGCAGAGCACTAATTCCTGTGTCACCATACTTGGCCACATGTCACGTCACTACCTGTTTTTTTTTAAGTTCTTCATCTGAAATGGACTTATATTTTTTCCCTGTCTGCTGCCTGTGACAACACATATCAGGATACAAGAGTCTGAGACAGTGTGTCTGTTTTTGTGGTTCCATCAGCCAAACTCAATTATTTCAAGGTGTAATTTTCTAGAAAAATTAGTCACATGACATTTATAGTTTAGGTGATTGCCTAAAAAGATGGCATATTTCAAATAATTTACTTCCAGGGTGTCCTGCGGCATGTAAACTGCCACCGAGATGAATAACAATGACATCAGGACCATATTTGATTGCTTTTCGAGGTGCACATAATCCATATTGAGCCTTGTTGACTCTTACACTTCATCCATTGATAAAGGTGTAGAGACTGCTATCTTCACCTCCATAAGAAAGTCTCAAGATCTCTTCAGCAGCAGTCATGTTCTCCGTTACGGATTCTGTCACTAAGCACCCTAGACACTTTACAGATGCAATTCAGAATCTCCCTCAACAGAGCCAAGTATGTATGACTTTTTGTTTTGACAAATGTATGTGCAGTTGGCAAAAGCTCACTTCCTGTGAGAGAGTGCAAGCTTTGTTAATGTCCGGAAGGGAGTGTGGCAGCATTGACAACTCTGTGACAGGGGCTGAGTCACCTTGTCGTTCATCATTGGAAGTAATGTTTTGACATGAATGTTTAGACAGCACACGGCAGACGCACTGCCAGTGATGATTATGCTGTTTATGTGCCACTGCCTTCCGATGGAACCGCTGGGCAGCGAAAGAAGTGAAAAAGATGAGAGAATGTGAGATAAATGTGGTGTTTTTTCAGCAGATCGCATTATCATTTATGTAAACTTGACCATAAAAATACATAAAAAAATAAAAAGTAGAGCTTAACAATTTCACTGTTTTCCAATTTCAATGTTTTCCATATCTATGACAAGAAGCATCAGTCAACCTCAACAAAAAAAAAGAGCATCTACTGTGCAGACACATCAAATCAGAGTGTACTCCCAAATGCAAAGTCAAATGAATTGAGATGTTTTTGTTCCACGCGATCAAATACAAACACGATCACGATGTGTACTGGCAACTGTAAGCCCACCAGCACTTACAGACTTACACCCTTATTCTGAAGATAAGTGATTTTCAATGCCTCCACTCAGGGGGCCGCCAGAGCCAACAAGGGAGGCACAATGATGATAAATCCAACAAGTAAAACTACAAATATGCTGTCTTGTAAGTTTTGTAAGTGAGGAGGCCCTCTGTCTAAGACTCTGAAAACCCCTGCTGTAACATTCAAACTAAGTATACTGAGGTTTAGGTTTTAAAGCAGTTTGCTAATGGGGTAAGAAAACACTTAATTCAAGATATTCTCTAAAAACATGTATCATCAACTTACAAAATTTTACTTCTCATCTAAATTTACCAAGTTTTAGGAATGGTTAGATTTTTACAGATTAATACAATGATTTTAGCAATGATTACTGAAGAATGCATGTAAAATCTTCCAGCACTACCTTTCAAAAGTTTAAGGTTAGTAAGAATGTTTAATGTTTTTGAAAGAAGTCTCTCATGCTCACCAAGGATACATTTATTTGATTAAAAATACAGTGGAAGCATGCAAAAATACTACAAAATATTATTAAAAAATTAAAATCATATGGAGCCAGATCGGCCTCAAAAATAATACATTTATAAAACAAAATTCATAAATGCACAGCACAATTTACATTTCCAAAATCTGATTCGTAAATTCAAAACACAATTCATAAATACAGAAGTAAAAGCATAAATATTTCCCCAAATGCTCACACAAAAGCATCTTACCTAAATACATTTTAAATGTTTACACAAATATGTATATATCAAGTTCTTGAATTAATTTCAATCACACATTTATGAATGATGTTACATGTATTTATGGATTGTTGAATATGCATTTGCAAATCATCACACATGCGTGGACTGCTTTGAATTTGTGTGCGGTATTTTTGAGACCTTCCTGGCAGGTTAAGATTCATAAATATCTTTTTTTGGAGGATGTTCCATTCAGCCAATCGCGGTGGGCTTTTAATCCACCATTCAAAACACTCTTTACTGAACAGACTCAAGAAGCTCAACGCTGTGTTTGTACTGTGCAGTGTTCCATGACGGGTCTTGATGTAAAGGACATTTTATGGGTACCGGATTACAATTTCTACAAAATGCACCATTATGATTTATATCGTCGACACAAACTACAGCTCTCGGATTAGCATGCTTGTCTTGCACAAAAGTTGCACCAACCTGCATGTTTATTCAGTTCAATCGGGAACATGTTATAAATAAGGTTAAATGCCAGATATTTCATTTACTAAACAAAAAGTATGTAATGTGTTATGGTGTTGTTATTAGGAGTAGGGCTATCAGGTCGCAATAACCTTTTGATCAGGAATTTAAACAACAACTTTCACCCGACTAAGGGAGATTATCTCGAACACCACAGAGAAGAGTTTTCAGCTGGAGGATGAAACCACAATCAACGATGAGTAAAGGTCGTTTTTTTATTTGAGCATTTTCTTATGCTATAGTGGTCGCAATGGTAACTTTAGAACCCACTGACTACAAATCGTATTTAAAAATTATGCAATAGTTTAGCATCGAAATCGTTGTTTTACTGATTGTTTATCGCCCATTCATCATGTGATTAATAATGTGTTCCTACAAACACCAGTTATAATATAAGAAAGCTGGCATGGACTAACAACTTTGTAACACTGCACACTCAATTAACTAAAACAACCTTTAATCATAAGAAAATGCCATCAGATAAAAAAAACGACTTTACTCACTCGTTGAGTGTGGTTTCATCCTCCATGCTGAAATCTCTTCGCTTGTGTGTGTTCGAAATCTCCCTTCGGTGGTGATAGCTGTTTTTAATGCCTGATCAAAAGTTTTTTCGAATTTGAATTTGATAGCCTACTACTACTACTAACAACAACAACAGAACACATTACATAATTGTTGTTATTAAATGAAATATCTGGACATTTAACACTTATTTGATAACATTACAGATTGATCTGAATAAACAGGGTATGTGCAACTTTGGTGTATAAGACAGCAGGCTAACCGGGTAGCTGTATTTTGTGCGAACGTATAATCCATTGAATTTGTAGAAATTGTAATCAGTGCCTAAAAAAAAAAAGAGACCAATTAAAAGTCTTTACACAAGGACCCGCTATCGACAATTCACAGTACAAGCCAGCGTTTGAGCTTCTGAGTCTGTCAGTAAAGAGTGTTTTGATGGGATTAAAAGCTCACCGCGATTGGAATGAAGAGACATCTCAAAAAAAATATATTTATGAATATTAATCGCCAGGAAGGTTCAAATACCGCAAACAAATCAAAGCAGTCCACGATGTGTGGAGATTGCAATGCGATCAATGATCATAAATACATGTAACATCATTCATAAATGTGTGATGGAAATTAATTCAAGAACTTGATATATATACATATTTGTGTAAAGATTTAAAATGTATTTAGGTAAGATGCTTTTGTGTGAGCATTTGGGGAAATATTATGCTTTATTCTGTACTTTATGAATGGTTTGTGAAATTACGAATCGGATTGGAAATGTAAATTGGGCTGTGATTATGAATTTTGTTTTGCAAATGTTTTATTTTTGAGGCCGATCTGGCTCCATAGGTAAGAAAACACTTAATTCAAGATATTCTCTAAAAACATGTATCATCAACTTACAAAATTTTACTTCTCATCTAAATTTACCAAGTTTTAGGAATGGTTAGATATTTTTACAGATTAATACAATGATTTAGCAATGATTACTGAAGAATGCATGTAAAATCTTCCAGCACTACCTTTCAAAAGTTTAAGGTCAGTAAGAATGTTTAATGTTTTTGAAGAAAGTCTCTCATGCTCACCAAGGCTTCATTTATTTGATAAAAATACAGTGGAGGAAGCCTGCAAAACAATACTACAAAATATTTTTTTTTAAATTAAAATCTGCAGCCATAGCTTTGGTCTTCAGTGTCTGCTGCTTAATATTTTTGTGAAAACCATGATGCATTTTTTCCAGGATCCTTTGATGTAGAAAGTTCAAAAAGAACACCATTTATTTAAAATAGAAATCTTTTGCAAAGTTATAAATGTCTTCACTGTCACTTTTGATTAATTTGATGTGGCCTTGCTTAATAATTCCTTACAGACGCCAAAGGTTTGAACAGTAGTGTATAGTGCTACATTTATTTAGGTTTTACTTGGCTTTCTTACATATAATACAATAATGCAATAATAAATGAAAACCGAATAAACTATTTAAATAAATGTATAAGTTAATTTAGCATTCTCTGCCTTAATATTACATGTATATTGCCATACAAGAGCACATCTCGCCACAGTGATACAGGTCTTTCAGCTTTTGTTTTTCCAAAAAATGGTGATGTAAAATGTATACATTATGAAATTGATAGCATTCATATCTATTGAATAACTGAATGTCATATTTTACATTCATACTATCTGAAAGAATACATAAAATGAAAACCCCTTCAAATTAATACAGTACATTGTGCTCTAATTTTACAGAGTGTATTTATAAACATTAAAAAAAATTTAACCAATGCATTCTCCCTGATCACTTGCATTGTGAGTGCATTATTGCACTTTTTTTTTTGTGGAAATCAATGGCATGTCACAGCCTAAGTTGGAACATTCAACAAATTAGTTTTACGATATGATGTTGTTCAGTCCACTGAGTGAATATGACAGTGTTGTTTCACTCCGCAATACATTAGTAGAGCTTCAAATGACATCAAACGAAATCAGATTCCCTCTAAATCAGGTGGATTTGTCCTTGCATTTCATGATGTTGATAGCCGCATTATCTGTGGCAGGGGATTAAAAGATATATAGCACTTGGGAGAAAGGGCAATAACGTTTTTATACAGCCAAAGTATATCATGTTATCTAGAGCCTTTCATCCTAGCAGGATGTTGCTCATTCTGGCCGGTGAGATTGCTACTTTGCAAAGTTCAATCTCTAAAAGCCATGACACATTTAAAGCTTGACCACTTAAGCTTGTCTTTGTCTAAGTAGTCAGGCCTAGAGAAATCCCTCTTTCTGTCTGCACGTCTATATAAGTCATGACACATTTAAAGCTTTGGACACTATTTTTACTAAATGGACAGACCTTTATACCTCTCTCACACACATCCTTTATTTCCCTTTCCTTTTTGTTCCTCTATGCCTGTATTTAATAGCTTTATTAAACCAAAGATCAATAAGTTAATTTCATTGGCATTCACAGCTTGAGGTGTTAATGGGCTGGTCAGAGTGATCAACATGACAGCTGTTTCATTGAGTGCCCCTTCTGCAGATCTCCTGAGTTAAACCTTGCTGCGCATCCCCATAATGCTCAGCAGTTATGTAGATCCTTAATTTATGACTGCACTCATATGGAGCACATACCTGCAATTATACAGAGCAAATCCTGTTTTTAAAAACATTAGGGACTTAATTTGATTCACAGATCTGATTATGGGAAATATGCAGCCATCTCGCAACTAGGAATGAAGACAAATTGCAGTAAAAAAAGTGTTATGCAATGTTATAACCACATCAGTCTATCTCAAATGTTGTCTATACTTTAAAAATAACTAGATAACACTTTCCTCTGTAATTGTGAGTGGTACTATGCAAAAATTGCTGTCGTGATGCTCTACTGTTGTGGGTGGTTGCTTGCTTGCTTGCACAAGATATCTATGATATTCTGGGGCCAGACTCACAAAAATATTCCTAAGAAGGAAGTTATGAAATTTCTTAAGACAGATTTTAAGAACTTCACTACGTTATTCCAAAATACAGAGTTTTTTCCTTGCTCAAAATGAGGCCTTCAATTGGCTAAAGCAAACACTTTATACAAGTAATGTTTTTTAGGCGATAAATGCCATTTTCTTCAATCATCTACTTATGAGAGACTTCGAAGGCTTATACAGTATAGTATACTATATACTTATATCTATATATATATAATATATAAGGCTGACCTGTATCTAACACAACCGCTAATGTACTCATTTACAGTTAACAAACCACAAACTTGTTTAAAATCAAATATAACTTTAAAATCAAATAACTATTCACTATTAACTAGTTGCTTATTTGCATGTTTATTAATAGTATATTAGCTGTTTATTAGTAATTATAAAGCACTTATTAATGCCTTATTCTGTATGACTAATTTCTAGATCCCTTAAACCTAGACCCCATAAACATCCAGCAACTACTACAACACCTCACTTACTATCAATTAGCAGAAAATTCTGAGTTTATTGAGGGAGAACTCTTAGTTAATAGTGAATATGTGTTACCTAACTTCGTATTTACAGTTCACAGTTAAACATTTTAAGCCTTTGCTTTCATTGACATATTTCACAACTAGAAGTAGAACTTAGAATCTTGAGTAAAACAGCATATTCACATACAAAATGAAGCACATACAAAAGAACTGAATCAGAAGCAGTGCAATTTGTTTTACAGAATATGGAAGTTTGTTGCGCATAACCTATTAGCATCCAGCTACGTAAAACAATTTATAAGATTAATACCACGCTTTTACTCATAACTCAATTAACTCAAACTACCAACTGCAATCTAATGTAAATGTTTTTATATCTCAGGTTTCATTTTTTTTAAATCCTGTGTGTTGAACGGTTTGGAACAAATGAGAGTGAGCAAATGCTGTCAGAATTTATTTTTTTTCTGAAGTATACTGCTTTAAGAAGAATTTTATTACTAAGAATGTTTCATGAATCTGACCTGTGTTCCTCCTTCAGTGTACTGTAAGTCTATGTTCTTGATTTGTCATCTGCAAGTTTTATCAGTTACAAAATTAATAGCACACTTCTCCCTCAACATGTAACTATCATTTGAGGTATTGTTCATTTTTGTAGCACAAATTGTAGCACAATACCTATTCATGTTAAAATAAAAAAACGCATATTCACTGCTTTGTGGATGCTGATAAAAATGGACAACCAGAATCAGCGATCAGAGCCATGATGATGATGTTTATGGATGTGATATTCAAAACTCCATCAACTGAATTTGGTATATTTCCATTATTTTCAGTGAGAGGGAAATGAGATAATGAGAGATTGCAAACTGGTTTACATGGGCTGCAGTCCTGAGGTCATGGAACAGTAATGTGATTTTACCCCAGTATTCTGTAGGTGTATGACTATGATAACCACATCAAGTAGACCTGTGTTTGGTGGGCGACCAATTGTCTGTGGTTCTGGATTTTAATCTGTTTGCTTAGATTACCATTTAAAAGCAGATCCAATCTTGCTTTAATCCCTCCATCCACTTCTGCTATAGTGTTCAGAGATGACTGACTGCTCATTCCCTCCTGTCACTGTCAGAAGGATCAGTAAGTCCTTTTAAAGCAGTGTGGGCTTTTGTTGTAATTCTTTTTAAATCTCAGACTACCTTTCCTCTCAGTGCATCTTTCGTAGAAAAGCAGCAAAGAGATGGAAGTAATATAACAGAGGAATTTTCCTGTTTCCAACTTCAGGTAGCCATTATGTGTTCTTAACAAGCCATAGAGCGACAAGTGGTATATATTCTTCCATAACCAGAATGAACACATTACTTGATTTCTAGTTTTGCCTCAAACATCAAACACTGACAATAAGAAAGTTAATGGACACTGAGAAATATTGGATATTATGTAATTAGTTCTTCAGGTTCCACATAGAAAACTGTCTGAAGAAGCATCATGACAACACAAGGAATGTGTTGGTTTTTAGCTATGAAGCATGCAAGAGAGCATACAAGTCATCCACGCTCTGTGATGTGTTATTGGCTGTGATTTTCTTGCATCACGTCTGGCAAGGAAACAGTACAAAGGTGCATTACGAAGTGCCCAAGGTCATTGATTTTCAATGAGGGATGGTGATTTCAGTTGAGTAACTGAATTTTTACATATTTTGATGCTAAAAAGGACAGGATAAGTTCAGTCAAACAAAACAAAAAATCATTTATTCACCCTCATGTCATTTCAAACCTGTATGATGTTTGTTCATTTTCAATAAACTTTCTGCAGTGTCGAGAGCGGTTGGAAGTCCTGGGAGGGGGATTAGCTTACAGGCGTTGGAAAACCGATCTACGACCACCAAGATGCAGGTATTCCCATCGGAGTTGGGTAAGTCACTCACAAAATCGATTCCCAGGTGAGACCAGGGTCGATGGGGAATCGGCAGGGGCACTAGCTTGCCTACGGGGAGGTGACGAGGGGTCTTAGACATGGCGCAGACTGAGCAACCTCGGACGTACCTGATGACATCCTGGGTCATACTGGGCAACCAGTACCGAGCTTGGAGGAGCGAGAGGGTCCATTGGCTGCCTGGGTGTCCAGAGCCCGGTACATTGTGAACGAAGCCCAGAAGGGATTGTCGTTGGGGAGTGGGCACATACGTTTTCCCTTCTGGGCCTCCCGGCGGAGCAGGTTCGGTAAGAGTGGCGGCTCGAATGTCCTCGTCGATGTTCCAGTGTATGGGGCTTACAATCAGGGCTGGAGGGAGAATGGGCTCGGGATCGGAAGGTGTGTCTGGGGAGTATATGCGTGAGAGGGCATCGGCTTAATTGTTACGATTCCCGGGATGATAGGTGATGGTGAACTGAAACCTGGTGAAGAACAGTGCCCAGCGGGCTTGGCGTGGGTTCAGCCTCTTGGCTTCTCTGAGGTATTGGAGATTTTTGTGGTCGGTAATGACTGTGAACGGATGGTTTGCTCCCTCCAGCCAGTGCCGCCACTCCTCCAGGGCGAGTTTGATGGCCAACAACTCCCGGTTGCCGATGTCGTAATTCTGCTCCGCTGGGGTCAGTTTCTTAGAATAGTATGCACAAGGCTGGAGGCGAGGAGGCTCACCATAATGTTGGGGCAGCACGGCCCCAACGCCGGTGGTGGAGGCATCCGCTTCCACTATGAACGGCATGTCCAGATCAGGATGATGAAGGATGGGAACCGTGCTGAAGGCTGTTCTGAGTCTCGTGAGAGCTTCGTGGGTGCTGGTGGTCCAGGACAGGGACTTGGGTTTTCCTCGGAGCATGGAAGTCAATGGAGCAGTGTGGGAACTGAAATCCTGGATGAATCGACGATAGAAGTTAGCAAATCCTAGAAATCTCTGAAGCTCCTTTACGGTCTGGGGAAGAGGCCACTCCTTGACTGAGTCAACCTTCCCCTTGTCCATTTTAATTCCTTCCTGGCCGACGATGTAACCCAGGAAATGTACCGTGGGGCGATGGAATTCACATTTCTCCAGCTTTAAGAAGAGATGGTGTTGACGTAACTTCTGTAGGACCTGCTGAACGTGTTGGCGATGGTCGGCCACGTTCCGGGAGTAAATGAGTATATCGCCGATGTAGACAATCACAGAGCGGTGGAGGAACTCCCGGAACACCTCGTTCATGAATCCTTGGAAGACAGACGGGGCGTTGGCGAGCCCATACGGCATTACCAGGTACTCATAGTGGCCAGATGGTGTAATGAATGCTGTCTTCCACTCGTCGCCCTCCCGGATTCGAACGAGGTTGTATGCACTTCGCAGGTCCAGCTTGGAGAAGATGCAGGCCCCACGGAGTTCCTTGAGGGCGGCCGGGACAAGGGAAAGTGGATAGGGCAGATTCACCATATGGGAGTTCAGAGTCTGATAGTCGATACAAGGCCGCAAGCCCCCGTCCTTCTTGCCCACGAAGAAGAAACTAGACGCAGCTGGAGACGTGGAAGGTCAGATGAATCCTTGGTTAAGAGCCTCCATCTCTATTCTTCCATCGCCTTGCGCTCCGGGATGGACAACGGGTATACTCTACCCTTGGGGAGTTTTGCTCCAGGCAGCAAATCGATGGCGCAGTCCCATGGCCGATGAGGTGGTAACTGAGTGGCTGCCTGCTTACTGAAGATATCCTGGAACGCCCAGTAATCAGATGGGACCGTGACCTTCTCCCGAGGTTCGGGGCTTTCGATGAGGGTAGATGCAACTTGAGCGGAGTGAGATCCTGGGAGCGGAGTGGGTAATGACGTGAGACAGTTGCGGTGACAGTGCTAGCTCCAGCGAGTCACCTCACACGAGTCCCATCTGATCTCTGGAGAATGGAGAACTAGCCAGGGGCGTCCCAGGATGATATCCACGGTGGGTCCCTCCAGTACCAAAAACGTGATTTCCTCCTCGTGTAGAGTGCCAATCTTGAGCCGTAGTGTCGGTGCTCTATATTTCACCCACCCCCGTCCTAGCGGTTTCCTTGGATGGTCTCGACTCGGAGCTCCTGGGCATGACGTTTCCGGGGCAGATGGAGACGATTCAATAGGTCCTGGGATATGAAATTGCCCGAGGAGCCCGAGTCGACGAGGGCAGGGACTGAAACAGAAAGGTCTGGGGTGAGTAGTTGTACCGATAGTATTGACAACGTGGAAACGACAGGGTCTAGTTGGAGGGTACTCAACGCAGGACATGGGGGCCTGACTGGGCAGGTCCTGATGTAATGACCTGCCGCAGCGCAGTATAGATACAGACCGGCCGCGAGACGGCGAGCACGTTCCAACGGGGTGAGCCGGGAGGTGTCCACTTGCATCGGCTCTGGTACTGGGGAACCCGTGCCGGGCGTGACAGACTGGTGAGCGGCTTCGGGGGCGTGGCAGGCGGACAGACGCTGGGAAATTCGGTTGGCTTTTTGCATGAAGCTTTCCAGTCCAACGGAGTCATCATAGATAGCCATTTGAGCTTGTACATGGGGATTCAATCCTTGCCGGTAAGAGCTAATTAGGGCCACCTCATACCACCCGCTAGTCGCCGCCAGCGTTCTGAACCGCAGGGTGCAGTCGTGAATGGATGACGTGCCTTGGCGCAGCCGCAATTTTTTTTTTTTTGTGGCCAAGATTCTTTGAAAGGTTAGTGAGGCATCATATGAATTAATTATGGCACTATTAGCGTTCCATATGGCCTAGCCCACAACAGCGCTTTCCATTTAAGGAAGTGCATCAAGAATGCCCTAGGGGTTTGTGGAAATCTGGTGGCTGCATCTCGATGAACAAGGCCACTTGCAGGCGGACGCCGCCACACTCAGCTGCATCACCCATGTATGAAGCAGGCATGGCCATGGGACTGACAGAGGCAGACTGGGGGGTTGTCGGAGGAAGTAGGGAAGCCCGGAGGGTGTTTACCAGCTCCTCCAGGACTTCTGCGGGTGTGGGAGATCGAGGATCCATGGAGGCGTTTGTTCATTTTTGGAACACAAATAAAGTTATTTATTATTCTTGTCATAAAGCAAGGCCAGACACAACGGGTAAGTGAAAGACAAGAGGGTTTATTGGTACAGGATGTGGAGGAGTGGAATGGGTTAGGTTAAGGCAGGTGAGTGTCAACAGAGTGAATGATTCCAGGGTTCTTATCGGAGTTCTGAGGGTGAGGGTCTGATGCCGGTTTCGTGGGAGATCGTGGAACAGCTTCCAAGGAGTCGTTGGAGGATCGCGGGAGAACCAGAAGGTAAGTCTTTCAAGGAGAATATCGTATAGAGAGTCCAGGGCAGTCCATAGGAGTGAACGGTAGACCGGACAGTGAGTGACTGTGATGTGTGTGTATTTGTAGTGTGGCTTGATTGGTGACAGCAGGTACGGGTGATCAGAACTCAGGTGACTGTGATCGGGTGATTATCCGGGCTGGTGACTGCAGTGACTGTGATGAATCCCTGACAATTCTCTCATATAATTGATTAATACACATTCATAGACTAAATTAAATCTGATCCTTAAAAAAAGTGAGTGTGTCTCTTCAGAAGCTGCTTGATTCATACAGATTACTTTTATGATGTCTTTATGTACATTTTAAAGCTTTAAAGTTTTAGTTTAATGGACTTTCAGTGGATGGGCAAAAATGATGAGAGAATATTAAAAATATCTTAATTTGTGTTGCAAAGATATACATGAGGGTGAGTAAATGATGGCAGCATTTTCATTTTTGGGTTAACAATCTTTTTAAATTAATCAATCACTGGTGAATATTGTTTTTGATCAGTGAATCATGCGTATACATGAGCAATGATACATGAACAAGCAGATTCAAACAGATTCAAAAGTTAAGTACACGAAATCTCCCACAGAATTGGATATTTTCATTTTAATAGTGAATCATTATTATAATAGCCACTTTTATAAAAACTAATGATAATACAGGTATAATATGAATAAATTATATTCAGTACAACATGAGTAAAAATGAAAATAAAAACATTGGGGGCTTGGTGTTGTTGAAGGGGTTCTTGAGTCTTACTGATGGTGCTTTGATGGTACATCAAGGGTCACAGTGATGAAAGTGCCTTGCTGACAGTTCCCTCAAACAGCAGAATCAAAGAACGAGACAGTATTTGTAATGAAGACACGGTTTTGATATGCTCAGTCTATTTGTGGACGCATGACACACTAACATGGGAGCTGGAAAATAGGAAGTGAGAGGGGGATCAGGTCTGGATATTATAAGAACCCGAGACCAAGGTCTTCAGTTTGTCACTGTGAACGATGCTGAGACCAGGAGAATTTCACATCCCCTTAGAAACTTTCAGCATAGAACCTTAATGTGTTGGGACAGTCACAGATGTGTCCTTGGTCACTGGAGATTCAGTGACTTTCCTCGCCCTGCATTCAGTTGGATAGTGTCCATCCAGTGAGACGTGAAGCATGTGGGTGACTGGGCTCGGCTCAAATCCTCAAGACCTCTCTCTCCCTATATCTCACCAGACGGCAAGTTGGCAACAAATGCTATTACCGTCTGCTTGTTTATTCCTCAGGTGATTTATCAAATCCTCCTCAATCTGTTGGCATGACCATATTAGCAGCAGTTAAATTAGCATTGGACTCAGTCAGTCATGTAAGTGAGGTGGGGCAGAAGTACATCATAGGACATCCAAAAGTCTGCATATTTAGTATGGTTATTAGCTGTAAATATTGTGTTCATTTAGCACAATTAATTATAAAAAATAAAGTGTCAACAAAAGCTAACGCATTACCCAAAATAAGGAATTGGAGCAATTCTATCGACAAAGTATTAACTAAATGCGAGTATACTGTATATTTTTAGTGATATAAAAATAAAACACTATACTGATGTCTAAAGCTTACTGTTATTTATATCTATTTACTGTTGTCTGCTACAATAATGTTTTCCAATTACACTACCATACACCACTAACAGTAAATTTTTTTTAATGGAAGGAAATTAATACTTTTTTCAGTAAGGATTTATTAAACTGATCAAAGGTGATAGTAAAGACATTTATAAGATAATTTTAAAAAGTGTTATATTTTAAGCAGATGCTGTTCTTTTGAACTTTCTAATCAAAGAATCCTGAAAGAAAATTATCATGGTTTACACAAAAATATTAAGCTGAGACTGAAATATTATGAGACTGAAGACTGGAGTAATGATGCTGAAAATTCAGCTTGGCCATCACAGGAATAAATCAAATTTCTGTTAAATTGTAATAATATTTCACAATATTACAATTTTTTGTATATCTTCATTTCCTTAATTTTCTCAGTATATACAGGACATATATAAGAAAAATAATCAAACAAATGATAATTTAATCTGCATATTTAAAATGAAACGACAGCCCTTGCTTTAACATAGACAGGCATATCTTTTGCCAGCAATTTTGCAGTTTCTCTAGACAGATGGTCAAATCAACAAGTAATAACTCTGACCAATCTGATGCAAAAGCAATCATGTAACATCCTTTAAGAGTAATTTAAACGAGGAGTTTAATGAGAAAAGAGTGTTAGAGATGCACAAGGCTGAAAATGAAGCATAACATTATGAAAGTTCCCAGTGGAAGCTAAAGTATTGCTGAAGTACTGCTCTCTAAAGGCTGAATGAAGAAATAAACCCCTTCCCCATTTCTCACAAGAAGCACAGAATTTCCCTATATTGCCTAGCTAGCCTATATGATATTTCACTCTATAATTATGTGGGGGGAAAAAAACTTTATATGCACCATCACTTCTTAGATGTTCAAACCACAATTACAAAGACCATTGAACCATGACCAGCCTTCAAGTTCAAAGGGGTTGAAGTTTCTGCACTGCCTATTTTGCCACAAATGTAGTTCAAAATGTATATAACATTGAGTGTATCAGTAAGAGCACCACCTGTCGGTCCTATTTGAATTTTCTCAGCCATAATGTAGTATTTACATCTACTTTTCCTTTTTAAAATAGACAGTTTCACTTTAAATTCTGTTAAACTGTTTTTATCTCTCAATGTAGCTGATATAGGCCACTGCTGTGCTGTGTAATGAGGTATAGGTGAGGAAGAGCTTTTGAAATGTACAATGTCTACTAGAATCATAACATAGTCAGGATGTGGGACTATTATCAAGAAAAATCCATGTGTGGCTTATAATAACATAGAAACGAGTGACTTACTGAATAGATTTAGATTTATTAATAAAAGTGTGAAATATGGATTTTTTAAACACTGCAGTCAGTCTTGGATTTGTTGGTGTGAAAAAGAAAAACTCAGTTGGACAGCAATAGCTTCATTTCTGGCTCGCTACAATAATATCCGTGCGGTGTCCGCTGAGAGCCATTACATGTTTATATATATTTCCAACAAAACAAGTTATTGCACTGTAGTCATTGAATATTGAAGAGACACTGTCCTTGAGTAATGAACTGACTTGTTCAGGTTAGGCGATGTGGATCCTACAAGGCAGGTGCCTAAGTAATTACATCAAACATCTTCAAATTGCATTGCAAGGTTTGCTCAACTACCTCTGGGCCATGAATATATGTCACACATCAAGCATTTCTATATGGTGCTCTCTGTGCTTTTGTGCATTTCACCTCCTCAACATGTAACAGAAGCCTATGTTCTTTATACCATTGGGAGATCTTCGTATAGTGCCAATTTATTGATGTCAGAGGGTCTCGGTTTGCTTCTCTCATAAATTCATCATAGCTTTATTCTGTGGGCACTCTCTGGTCCAGCACAAGTGCTCTTAAACTGTAAAACATGCCAACATATTTTGACATAAATATTGCATCTGCTCTACAGAAGAAGCTGCATACTTTGCAGTATCTCAACTTGTACATCAAATTGAACAATAAGGATTATACAGCAAATAGAAAATGACACAAAAGGGAGAAGACTACCTCAATGAATGAAAGAAAATCACAAATGAGGTGTCTCTTTGAGGGCAATAACATTAAACTTAGCAGGTTTAAGGACAAAAAAAATTTACTCATTCTCAGGCCATGCAAGATGTAGATGAATTTGTTTCATCACTTGCTCGCCAATCATGGATCCTCTGCAGTGAATGGGTGCCTGTAGACAGCTGATATAAACATCACATTAATTCACAAGTAATTCACATGACTCCAGTCTATCAGTTAATGTCTTCTGAAGTGAAAAGCTGCATGTTTGTGAGAAACAAACCCATCATTAAGGAGTTTTAACTTTAAACCATCAAATCTGGTCAAAGTACAAGTCCATAATCCATAATAAATCTTCTTCCAGAGAAAAAGTCCATCTCCTGTTGTCCTCTCACATCAAAATCCACAGACATATTTGTTTAAAACTGTTCTGGAGAGTTGTCACCTGTAAGCAGCACTTAATCCGTGTAAATTTTCTCCTATTTCAGATGAGATGACTTTTCACTGGACAAAGTATAATTATGGATATATGACTTTTAGCTAAAAGCAATGGGTTTAAGTTAAAAATGTCTTAATGAATTTGTTTCTTATAAACACACAGCTTTTCACTTCACAAGATGTTAATGCAGTTGAATGGATTACTTGTATATCACTGTAATGTTTTTATCAGCTGTTTGGACTCTCATTCTGACGGCACCCATTCACTGCAGATGATCTATTGATGAGCAAGTGACATTTTGCTAAAACTCCCCAAATCTGTTCTGATGAAGAAACAAACTCTTCTACATTGTATGGCCTGAGTATGAGTGTATTTTCAGCAAGTTTACATTTTGGGTAAAAAATAAATAAAATACAATTTTATAATCAAAAATCTGAGATTTCAATATGAACTCATGAATTTCTTCATGAACTTCTCCCAGTGCCATATTATCTATGCTATGATATGCACATAATTAGCTCATTTTTAATTTTATTTTTACCTAAAAACATTTTAAAAAGGAACATCCAATGAAGTTGCTACTTTTAAAAGAAAGAAAGAAAGAAAAATATCTAAGAACTTCATTAAAGAGCAACCTCTGAGCAATAAAATGCTCCTCTGGGTATACAGAGAGAAACCTGGCACGGAAAATGAAATTTGTCGAGTAAAAGTGTAGAGTGGATTTTTCCAGCTCTGGTAAACACTTTTACTTTGGGGATGATGAAGGTCTTCTCATGTATCAGTTTGTTTGATATGATAGCAATATTTCTGGAAATGATCACAGTTTAAGTGCTTTCTCGAAGGTGTTAAATGACATGAAAAATGCCTAAATTCAGCAAAGCTATTTGTGACCAGCTAGCGCATTTAAACACATTTCCTAGACATTAAGCTTTGATCACCTCAGAACCTGTTAGGACATTTTGTGCTTTGCCTTTAAACTTCCTTTAAAACTGATGCGCAAAAATCTACAGCATTATTACGTAGTATCCCTGTGAACTTTATGACTGACAATAAGCTACAGAAAATGACAGCTGACAGTGAATTAATTTTAATTAAATAACAAAATATTATTATTGTTGTGTTTAATTCTGTCTAGTCTAGACAGTCCTGCCTGGTCTCTTTAATTAGAATGATTAAATCTCTTACAACAGAGATGTCTGTCTGATTTACAAGGACAAAATTATGTACTGTACCTTTAGGTTTTAGCAGACCGTCCGTGTCATTTGAACCTCTGTGGCATATAAATAAGTTGTTATTCCTGCTTCACATATTGACTTTTTGATTTTTGCAGTCTTCATGTTTATCGTTTCCTATCTATTTCATCTTAATGAAGTGACTCTATAATAACTACACATTTTAATCCCAAGACCAATGTTTTACTAAGTGTGAACCGCAGAGGTATTTTGGTAACCAAAAGACTTTCACAGTCCTGATAATATCAGTTTGAAATATATCAAAACGATTTTTTCATTATAGCAAGGCGAGATGTCTTACTTATATTTGCTTACATTTAGTTAACGATTTCAGCCGGTCAATGATGATTATCCGCCTATTCCAAATTACATTGACGGATGCTCTGTAAATGAGGAACAGAGCACAACAACAAAATGCAGTTCTGTGGTGCGTTTCCCAAAAGCAACTATGGTTGCAAGTTCCGTTGTTACCAATAGATTTCAATGGAACTAACTACCATAGTTAGCTAACGATGCTTTTGGGAAACGCACATCTGATTGTGTCTTGTGAGTCCTGATTTGGTGCTTGAGAAAGATTTTTTTGTTATTATTATCCTCATTGTTGAAAACAGCTGTCAGTGTTGGGGGTAACTCATTACAAGTAACACGAGTTACGTAATCAGATTACTTTTTTCAAGTAACTAGTAAAGTAACGCATTACTTTTTAATTTACAAGGGAATATCTGAGTTACTTTTTTTCCCAATTTATTGATTGACAGCTCTTCTGTCCCCATGATGAGAGAAATCAGAAGATGTTATTGTAGTTCTAAAACAAATATGAATATGCATTATTTCATCTCACTCACAAAAAAACAAAAACACAGATTCAGTATTCCTCAAAATGAATAAAAAATCAAATGCAATAAGAAATAGGACGCAACTGCACTATTAACTGTTAAACAACAGAAAATCTTTAGGATTAATCCCATTCTATAACCAAGTCTTTGTTCTGACATTCGTGAATCCCGTTCAAACCATCATAATAAGCAAAAATACTCTAGAGTCTAGACAAACTTGGGTGCTTTTTTTTATTGCTGAAGTGTGTTGAACTTACTTCTTCTGCATTCTACTGTATGGACGTAAATTTACTTTCCCTTCAGACTGAGCTTATTAATTCATTGGTGTGCCAAAGGGCTTTTATATGTGCCAAAAATGTTTAAAAATGTTTAAACAAACAGCAAGCACTGTTGCAGATTTAAACAAGTAACGCAAAATAAGTAACGCATACGTTCCATTTAAAAAGTAACTAAGGTAAATAATAGTTACGGTTTTATGGAGTAATGAAATTACTTGAATGATATTATTTTAAAGTAACTTTCCCAACACTGACAGCTGTGTATTAATCTTTTGGGAAACTTAATGCATTTTTTTTTTTCAAGTTTAGAATAAATACAAAGTCCAACACAAAAGCATTTATTTGAAACTCTAAATGTTTTGAGTGTAATTAACTATCTTACAGAAATTAGAATAGCATTGCATCACTTGCTCAGCAAAGAATCCTCTGCAGTGAATGGGTACCGGCAAAATGAGAATCCAAACAGCTGAAAAAAATCACAATAATCCACAAAGTCCAGCATTAATGTGTGTGAATGAACAGCGCATTCTGTAAATTAAATTAAAATCCCCATAATAAGATTAGATTTACTTCAAACCACTGCTTCCAGCTAAAATTATGAGTCTTCTATCCATAAAGTTGCTTTCTCCAGTGAAAAGGTCATCTCATCTGAAGCAGGAGAGAAATATGCACAGAACAAGCACCATTTACAAGTGAAAACAGTCCAAAACAAACATGTTGGTAGATTTTGATATGAGAGGACAACAGGGGATGGGCTTTTTTACTGAAAGAAGTGTTATTATGGATTTATGGACTATTCTGAAGCAAGAGTTTAAACATTATGATGGATTTGTTTCTTTCAAACACACAGCTTCTCAGCTATTTAGGGGGAACTCTTTTTTTTTTTTTTTTTTTTTTTTTTTTGACGGCACCCATTCACTGCACAGGATCCATTAGTGAACAAGTAATGTAATGTTAAAATTCTCCAAATCTGTTCCAGCAAAGAAACAAACTCATCTACATCTTGGATGACATCTTGGGGCCTAAGAGTGAGCAAATTTTCACTTTGGGGTGAAATATTCTTTTAAGTAAGAGCGAGCCATTGTATAACATCCTTTCCTCATGTTCCAAGTGAGATTTGTCCATGGATCAGTCATTTATGGAGGCCAGTCGGCCGATGTATTTAACATCGCTCATATGCGACAAAAGGGAAAATTACTTCATTGCGGCATGCAAGATGCTTTGCAGTCTGATTCCTTTGACTTCTTATAAGCTTATCATAATGACCTAAAAATTACAATGGCCAATCAAAATACAATCTCACTTGTGAAAAGAACCCAATTTCGGGAAAAAAAGTCCACCGCTCAAAAGAAAGCTATTAATGTGTTCTTTATGCCCACAACTGCTTGAAGGCGTGAAAGAAATAGTTGAGCACAGATTTTTAAATCAATTTTAGACATTAATAACAAAATGAGATTTCAAGGACAAAAGAGCTGTTTTGTTGTTGTTGTTGTTTAGGGACAACAAAGGTACAATAAACAAGAAATCTCCCAGACTACATACACAATAGAGTGATAAATCTCAGACCGTTTGTTCTAAAGCTCCTGTAAATAGTTCCCCACAGATGAACTGCAGGTGTTACAATGACTGATAATGGAGAGTGTGTCCTCGAGCTCCGCTCTGCTGCAGGGCAACACGGAATCATCTAAATCTACAAGATGGTGTGCAAAGTAACAAACAACTACACAAGACCAGAAAAGCAGGGCAAAGGACAACACATTTGGAGAATTGAGACCACATGGATCAAGTGTAGCTAGACATACCTGAAAGATACTTGTGTGGGAGAGAGCGGTTACAATAACGAATAGGCATATCTGTATTATGCAAAGCTGTAGCGGGAACCGTAAGCAGTCAAAATACTCAGATGTCAGATGAAATATGGCCTTTCCTTCACTCTACTGCCACTTTCTGAGGTGTTGTAAAACAAAAACACACACACCGCCAGCGAATTTAGCATATTTGGAAGGTTGCTCCTACCTGTCATATCTCTTTAAGCATGCACCAAAGTTTCACAGCAACTCATCTGAACAGTGTTCTCTCCTGTGTTCATTTTTAGAGATGTTGTTTACGACGTGTCGTCCTGATGATTAAAACCTACAGGAATAGAAACAGACATTTCCTTAGAGTAAAGTGATATTGTTTTGAAAGGATCAGGCAAAGCAGGTTAAATAAAAATGCATGATGGCCATATGAGGGTTAGATAAACATTTGTATATTTGTTTCTTAATAGGAATATTCTTATAAATAAAAGACATGCATGCGCAAAACAACAGCCTCCTGACATTAAAGGGGTCATAGGATGCTACATGCACTTTTACAAGTTGTTTGAACTTAAATGTGTGTTGGGAGTGTGTGTACACAACCACCCTATAATGATAAAAAACCACCCAGTGTTTTTTTTAAATCTGGTTAAATGTTTTCCCCTTTCTCAAATCGAGTCGATCTCAGATGCCCCTCCCACGATAGTTTGATTGACGGTAGCGTTTCAGCACAGACTGGACTGGTGTCTTACCTTAGACCCGCCCTGAGTGAGCTGTCATCAGTCCGCCATGGTTTACCGCTGGGCGATGTAGGACAGAATGCTCCTAACGATTGGGGTGGGGTGTTCTGTTGGTGGATGTAAGAATGACCATGCAGGCTGTCCTTTACTCCCGACATCTGGAGCCGCTGAAAACTTGCAGTTGGATTAATTTGTTTCTGAAGGGACAGCGCCCCGATATAATTAACGGCAATCTAGTTCGCGCGATCATTCGTGATCCAGCCTCATCTACAGAAGGAGTATAATGTTTTGTAATGAATCTTTGCAAATCACCTTTCCTAATAATGTGCTAATTAGCAAGTTTCACGATGAATGCGGCTAAAGTAAACAGTCTCTCTGAGAGCAGCTCGGAAGAGAGGGGCGGGGTCAGCAGAGCTCATTAACATTTAAAGGAAAATGCTACAAAAAACGGCGTGCTCTGAAAAGAGCTGTTTTTGACAGGGTAAAAAAAGTGTTTTTTTTACACTACCATTGAGAAATTTGAACCAAACTATGATACAGACTTTTCATTAAGACCCTAAAAATCATTATCAACTTGTGGAAATGGGCATCCTATGACCCCTTTAAGAAGGTCAATAATTATTCACCTGCCAATTAAAAACCATAAAATGGTATAATGAGAAGTTACTAATAAGCCACAGAAATGTAAGCCAATGTTTTTAAATGACACAAAATTTGATATGTGATTAATTTAATCAGTGACCATCTAATTAAAGGAGACCTATTATGCCCCTTTTTACAATCTATGTAAATCTCGCTGTCCCAGAAGTGTCTGTGAAGTTTTAGCTTTGGTTATCATGTTTATCGCACTGAAATCATTCGTTTTAACCAATATTAGTTTGAACTTCTGATATATGGTTTTCTGAGCACAAACATCCAAAGCACGCGTATAGAAAGTGGCTGCACACAGCATGCGAGTACTAAAGCGAAGTTATCTTTCATGTCTTATTGCGCTTAAACTATTGAATACACTCAGGTTTGTGATTTAAAAAAAACACACGAGTTACAAAAACAGTTGGTTATGTCTGTGAAGGTAAATAGCTGGGAAAGAAATCATGTTTATATTTGATCTGTGTGGCAGCAGTAATATACATTAAATAAATCAATAAATGTACTGCTCTCTTGTTTCTTCTGAAGCTGGGACTCTAAATAGTGTTCTGTGCTCATCAGTGCAGCCAAAGACAAAACAGTTAGCATGCTTTGCTAGAAACTTTGCTTGGCGTTAGAACTGGTACACCTTTGTTGCTTGTGAAAAACACAATGGTGGTGCCGTTGGTGGAAAGATCCCTTTTCTACGTCACAGGGGGGAGCGAAATCTGAGCAGCTCATTTTTTCACAAGCTTTCAGAGGAAGGCTTACAAAAAAAATTATCATGTATCATGTTTTCTGGGTTGGTAGATGCATCGGAGACCCGATTATAACACTCAAACATGGAAAAAGTCAGATTTTCATGATACGTCACCTTAAACTGTTATCAATATTTCTGGTCCAATCTTGGAGGAGAAAATAATTGTAAAAACTCACATACGCCAAAGGTTTATTTTGCCATACTTTAGAAGGCCACTAGCATGCAGATGGAAACTAACAGACATGGACACACACTCTTTACCTGTTCAACAAGCTTTTAAGAATGTGTTACACATGCTCAGTCGGATCACGCACTTGGCGGGGCAGATTTATCCAGTGTCCATGTCTCCTTCTCTTCATGTTTGATTTAGTTAGCACATCTGGCTTAAGGAAGTGTGCAGATAAGTATTTGATCCAGCCTGCATGCTGGAGTAGTCAGAACAGTGACAGGCACTAGTGCTTCAGCACACTTCACATATTTCAGCTTATCAGCAGTGGGACACACATGGCTCTACTGTGCAGGAGTCAAGCTGTTGATTCATGGGCTATATAAATGCAGCATTTCGCTTTAGAGTCATATTAAAAGAAAGGAAAATGGACAGTAAGATGTTGCAGAAAAGACCACCATCGCTAGTGAAAGGTTTATTCCATGTTTTGGATGCTGTTTTGTCCACTAGGCTCCACCAAATCAACACTAACCAGTTTCCAGGATGGAAATTCAGGCTGATCTTAACCTTTTAGCAGGGAAAAATACAAGAATGTTTGACCAACATACTACATCAAAGCTACAATTGCAAAAATTTAATTTCTTTACATTTATTTCCTGAACAATTATGTTATTTGAAAAACCCGACAACAACAGAATTATGCAATCATGCTGCTTTTCTGAACTTTCTACACCTCAAACAATCCTCAAAAAAAATGTTTTGACAAAAAATATTTAGCAGCACTACTGTTTTCAACACTGATAATAAGAGATGTTACTTAATCTGAAATCAGTATATTAGATGATTTCGGAAGGACATTTGTTTTCCATGTGACACTGAGACTGTTGTAACCAGTTGTAATACATTATAATACTTAAATATTCATTGTTCCACATTTTAAAAATATAATGCATTTAAGCACATGAAAAACAAACCTACAAATATTATAATGCATTTTAAATTTACCATTAAAGATAATATATATATATATACTGCATGACATTACATTTGTGTAGTCCTTTATGCATTAACCTTAAAGCTTACAGTTGTTACCAATAGCTGATTTTAATATGAAATACTGTTTCGTTTGGACGGCATTTTAACTCTTTCAAAAACATCTTCCAGTATACTTTGTGAACAGCAACTGTAAACACCATTCAAACGTATCGCCACATGACTGTGGTTATACAGAATCGGTGTGTTACAATAATCACTAATCTTGAGTGAAAAAATCAAATTTTCCGGGACATCAGCCAATAACTTCCACACAACATGCAAAGTATACAATAGGGATTTTTTACACAATGAAAAATCTTAACACAGGATTACATTGGTGACAATAGAGGATGTAATCCACATATAGCACCAGTCTCAAACAAACTAATAATTTACACAAAAATTCTGGCTCAGAGCAAATACAGGTTTTAGAGTAAATAGTAATCAAGTGAAAATAAGAGCTTCACCTTTCTGCTTTTTTAAACCGCTTTTTTGAAACTTCATTGTATATTACGGTAACAGAGCGTTTTTTGTTAATTACCTGAGGGAAATGACACTATGACACACATCCTGGCGACAGAGACTTGGAAACCCCACAATATGCAATTTTAATATGCTATGGTTTGTGACTGTGATTACTATTTAAGTATTTAGGCAAGAGACAAACTTGTTCTGCGCATGGCCACTAATAGTCAAGGTCATGGGTGATTCTAGGGAATAGCTACATTATTGGGGAACATGTGCTTGGATTGGATAAAAAACATCTGCCAAATGCATGAATGTAAAGTAAATGTTATACTTGAAGGGTACACAATGTATTCACGCTACAGGAGATTGTCTCTGGACAAAAAGGGGCTGATGTTTCACTCAATTATGTCAACTGGAACATCTTATTACATTAATGAGATCTAGAAAATGGCTCAGCTGGATGCAAACTGCTAAATGTAAATGCGTGAAATAAATGTTCATTGTTTCATCAATGCGTTTAGCACAGGAAAGCTTTATAGCCTATCTGCAGTAATACCCCAGGGCGGGAGTTTCGTTATTAGTTTATGATGAGACAATCTTCAGAGATCCGCTATAAATTTGCTGGCCCAACTTCATTATACTGAGACGTTAATACAGGAAATGGTTCTCAGTTTTGATACTATTTTCAAACCAGTGTTTGCAAGACAGAGTGAAATTTATTAGCAGGCTTACAGCTCTTCAATACAATCACAAACAATGACCACTGAAGACCACAAACAAATACACCAATTCTAAAGTTAGCCCTACTCATATCTGGTTATCGATAACTGCCAGAGAGCAAATAATTCTCACAAGACCTCTTCCTATACGAGGCCGCAGACTACAACATTTCCCTCTCAGTCTCCATGGAGACTGCCGGAGACGAATGGGAGCATGTGCGCTGGTAAGTATAGGCAGTGTATGAAATGTGAGTGAGCATTCGATTTGTAGTGATGAATTAGGGGCCTTCATTGCTCATGCTGATTCAAGGCAATGCATATGGCGGAAAAGAGCAAAGAGCTTCTGAAATCAATAAGCTCCTAACAACCGACTGAGCAAAACTGTTGTGGAACTCGTTTCTCACCCTCTAGTTGTTAATGAACCACTCAAATCCTGAACAGAGCTTTTAGAGGCTAAGGTTCGTGATAAGGAACGAGGGCCTGGGGTTCCTTCTCCTCAGTCCTGATTGGATTTGATCTGCCATTTTTTCAACATACTCCAGCCGTTATAGCTTACACGCACGTATAAATCATGCCTTGCTTCGTTGGAAGGGTGGAAATGCTACTTTGCATTGCAAAGCAATGCGTTTTCTGGATACGTAGAGAGCGTCTAAGTCATCCATTACTATAGTGCCCCGTCTGGGGAGCATAAGTCAATTACTCGGTTTAAATTTTGAATTCGTAGAGAACAAAGAAAGGCAGTACTACCCACCGCAGTGCTAAATTCTCCCCAATAACCACGTGGGACTAGTGAAGAGGCCTGCATGTTTGATTAATGACTAATATTTTATTAATACTATTTTCCCCTTTCCAAATGGAACTTGCAGGGGGGGGGGAAACGAATCTTGTCGGAGCACGAGAAACCAAAACAGGCCCCGAGGAGTGCTTAAGGTTGCAGGACTGAAGCGTGTCAGCGCCGTGTCCCATTCTAACCCTGTTTGCTCTCGTATCGGATGGAAGGAGGAAAAAATAGTCTGAGTTGTTTGCTTGAAAACGCACAAGCCCGACCCAACTGTCCACCGTTGATCTGCCATCTCTCAGTAGAAGCACTATCTGCCGACGCAGTCAGAGAACTTGCCTCTATCTCTCTCATGTGTTGATGAAGCAACCAGAAAAGAACTGCAAGAAAAGTCAAGACAACATTTCAGCTGGAATGAATGAGCCACTAGTAGTTCGGTGTTGAAAAGCAGTTCTTTCCGAGATAAGGGGTGTTTGTAGCGGCACAGAGCAAAGCAGACAGATGTCCTATTGTGAGGATGACGTTGGACCCAGTTTGGAGCCACTTAAGATTTTATTAATGCTGTTTTGAGCATAAGGTACAGACAAAGAATTTTCCAAGATAATTCACCAGGACACAGGACTGAGCTCCAAGGATATTTGGTTGTTGCTGCAATCTTAAGGCTTACTGGCCAGAATCCATTAGCCACCCTTTCCTCGTGGCACATTATATATAGCGTTTTGGCTGGGTTTATATACAGCGAAGCTGGACGTTTCCACTGCGTCTCCCTGAGCGATTTTCAGAGACTCACATTGAAGCAATGAGCCACAGTACTTGTCTATTCAAAGAGGGAATACAATGAATTTGATTGTGTCACTGCGCTTAGTAACCGTCTCTGGCCTGGGGTTTGATCTTAAGTGTACATGTAGGATGTGGGATAAAAATGTTGAGTCCCTGCCCCGAAGATTATGAGCTGGACGGCAATTTTTCCCTTTCATTAACCCACTTACAATGATTGCATCTAAAGCTTGTGGCACTGCATATTCTTTTGAGCACAAACTAAGTGCAATCAGCTGGATCTTTTCCTCGTTCGTTCGAGACATGATAAACGGCCGCTGTGATCCTCTCGGATCAGACCATTCATTTCAGCACACTGTGTTTTAAAACTGCATCACGCTTGTGATACTAACATCTTAATGATTGTTCAATGTGCCGTAATCCATCTATTTGGCAGTTTTCTCAATAAGACTGTCAGTTTGTGATACTAGGTTGTCCATCAGGGTGCTAATTACTCCAAAATAGAAATTAGTGTTGCATAAAGCAATAAGCCATGAGAGGTTATAGTGAAAGTCATCAGAGGTTATTAGTGAAAACACCAAAAGACACCAGAACATCTGTGCTAATATTTACCCCAACACCACAACTGCAAGTGTGATACTGCTTTTATACAACAGTTAGGCTAAATATGCTAAGTTATAAGTTATATAATAATATAAGATAATACAGAACTTATATTGTAGGCACAAGATTATCAGTCAAAGCAGAATTAAAGGAACAGGTTTTATATATGCTGCTGTTTTAATTGTGCTATATACAGTGGGTACGGAAAGTATACACACCCCCTTAAATTTTTCACTCTTTTTAATATTGCAGCCATTTGCTAAAATCATTTATGTTAATTTTTTTTCCTCATTAATGTTGTCACAGCACCCCATATTGACAGAAAAACACAGATTTGTTTACATTTTTGCAGATTTATTAATAAAGAAAAACTTAAATATCACATGGTCTTAAGTATTCAGACCCTTTCTTTGCTCAGTATTTAGTAGAAGCACATTTTGATCTAATACAGCCATGAGTTTTTTTTTGGGAAAGATGCAACAAGTTTTTCACCTGGATTTGGGGATCCTCTGCCAATCCTCCTTGCAGATCCTCTCCAGTTCTGTCAGGGTAGATGGTAAAGTTGGTGGACAGCCATTTTTAGGTTTCTCCAGAGATGCTCAATTGGGTTAAAGTCAGGGCTCTGGCTGGGCCACTCAAGAACAGTCACAGAGTTGTTGTGAACCCACTCCTTCTTTATTTTAGCTGTGTGCTTAGGGTAATTGTCTTGTTGGAAGGTAAACTTTTGGCCCAGTCTGAGGTCCTGAGCACTCGGGAGAAGGTTTTCATCCAGGATATCCATGTACTTGGCCGCATTCATCTTTCCCTCGATTGCAACCAGTCGTACTGTCCCTGCAGCTGAAAAACACCCCAAAGCATGATGCTGCCACCACCATGCTTAACTGTAGGGATGGTATTGGCCAGGTGATGAGCAGTGCCTGGTTTTCTCCACACATACCGCTTCGAATTAAGGCCAAAAAGTTATCAGCAGACCGAGGACTTTATTTCTCACCATCTTGGAGTCCTCAGGTGTTTTTAGCAAACTTCAGTGTCTCTGCACTGAGGAGATGGCGCTTCCATCGGGGCCACTCTGCCATAAAGCCTCCCGAGGTGGGGGAGGGCTGCAGTGAGGTTGACTTTACAACTTCTCCCATATCTCGGACGGGGCATCTACTGGAAGGAGCTCAGCAACAGTGAATTTGGTTATTCTTAGCCTCTCTCACCAAGGTCTACTTTCCCCTCGATAGCTCGAGTTTTGGGATCCGGCACCAGGGCCAGCTCTAGGAAGGGGTTCTGGGGTCACAAACCTGCTTCACATTAAGGTGCATGGAGGCACTGATCTTCTTAGGAACCTTAAGTGCAGCAGAAAGTTTTTTGTAACCTTGGCCAAATCTGTTCCTTGCCACAATTCTGTCTCTGAGCTATTCAGGCAGTTCCTTTGACCTCATTATTCTCATTCGCTCTGACATGCACTGTGAGCTGTAAAGTCTTATATAGACAGGTGTGTGGCTTTCCAAATCAAGTCCAATCAGTATAATCAAACAAAGCTGGACTCAAATGAACGTGTAGAACCATCTCAAGGATGATCAGAAGAAATGGACAGCAACTGAGTTAAATATATGAGTGTCACAGCAAGGGTCTGAATACTTAGGACCATGTAATATTTAAGTTTTTCTTTTTTAATAAATCTGCAAAAATAATTCTGTGTTTTTCTGTCAATATGTGTGGCTGGGACATTAATGAGGAAAGCCATAAATTAACTAAATTGATTTTAGCAAATGGCTGCAATTATAACAAAGAGTGAAAAATTTAAGGGGTCTGAATACTCTCCGTACCCACTGTATATATATATATATTTATATATACTGTATATATATATATAATATAATATATATATATATAATATAATTAGTGCGTGAAAGGTTTTATTTTTTGTATTTGTGCCACACTTAAAAGATTCATATCAAACTAATTTTAATATTACACAAAGATTATGCAAGTAAATGCAAAATGCAGTTTTTTAATTATTATTTATTTTATTAAGGGAAATAAGCTGTCCAAACCTATGTGGCCCTACATGAAAAATTAATTGCCCCCTCCTGTTTAATCATGAAAGAACTGCAATTAACCAAATTATTTTAGAAAGCTGAGTTAAATTACACTAGCCACACCCAGGCCTGATTACAGCCAGACCTGTTGAATCAAGAAATCACTTCAATAGAACCTGTTTGACAAAGTGAAGCATGCTTAAAGAGCAACACATTATGCCGCGATCTAAAGAAAGTCAAGAACAGATGAGAATCAAAACAGATGACATGTATCAGTCTAGAAAGGATTATAAAGCCATTTCTAAGACATTGGGACTCCAGCGAACCACGGTCAGAACCAATATCCACAAATGGAGAAAGCTTGGAACAAATGGTGAACCTTCCCAGGAGTTGCCAACCAAAATTACTCCAAGAGCACAACGACGACTCATCCAGGAGGTCATAAAAGAATCCAGAACAACATCTAAAGAACTGCAGAACTCAAGTAAGGTCAGTGTTCATGATTCAACAATAAGAAAGAGACTGGGCAAAACCGGCATCCATAGGAGAGTTACAAGGCAAAAGCCATTGCTGACCAAAAAAAACACAAAGGCTCGTCTCTCATTTGCCAAAAAAATATCTTTGTTTGCCCCGGTGTCTTGATTATCCCCAAGATTTTTTGGGCAAATATTCTGTGGACTGAGGAGACAAAAGTTGAACTTTTTGGAAGGTGTGTGTCCCGTTAAATCTGGCATAAAACCAACACAGCATTACATAAAAAGAACATCATACCAACAGTCAAACATGGTGGTGGTAGTGTGATGATCTGGGCTGCTTTGCAGCTTCAGGACCTGGACGACTTGCCGTAATTGACGGAACCATGAATTCTGCAATCTGTCAGAAAATCCTGAAGGAGAATGTCTGGTCGTCAGTTTGTGACCTCAAGCTCAAGCACACATGGGTTATGCAGCAGGACAATGATCCAAAACACAGCAGCAAGTTCACCTCTGAATGGCTGAAGAAAAACAAAATTAAGGTTTTGGAGTGTGCGCAAAGCAAAGTGAGACTAAATCCGAACTTGAGATCTTAAAACAGTCCTTTCATGCTCGAAAACCCTACAATGTGGCTGAATTACAACAATTCTGCATATATGAGTGGACCAAAATTCCTCCACAGTTCTGTAACAGACTCATTGCAAGTTATCTCAAACGCTTGATTGCAGTTGTTGCTGGAAAGCGTGGCACAATCAGTTATTAGATTCAGGGGGCAATTACTTTTTCACGTAGGGCCAGACAGGTTTGGACAACTTTTTTCCCTTAATAAAAGAAATCATCATTTAAAAACTGCATTTTGTATTTACTTTGCATTATCTTTGTGTAACATGAACAATTAGTTTGATGATCTGAATCTTTTAAGTGTGACAAATATGCATACAATTAAAAAAACAGGAAGGGGGCAAACAAAATTTCACACCACTGTATATATAATTAAAATCACAACAAATAATTATTTTGCCAAGTAATAGTTCATTAGTGACTTGGTTCAGTAATATGAAAATAAAAAATTAAAATAAAATAAAAAAATTAATGTTTTAACCCTTTAACTGTCACTCACATTTTGAACATAGATGTGAAAGTGCACAATCCAAACTTAGTTTTTTATAATTCATGAAGGAAAACTTTTTTTTAAATATGATTTTGATGTACCATTTCCATGGTAATGCAATGTCCAATTTCAAAATGGTTTTCAAAGGATGAATTTTGAGATCTAAAGTTTTCAATTGATATATAATTTCTGATGATTTCTAAAGTGTGATAGAGAAAAAGGCAATGAAGACTTTTTTTGACAAAGGTCAGAACTCCTGTTATGATGTAGATTTTTGAGGTGCACTCTAGTCAAAAATTTATCTATTACTTTTCCTACATAATTTTTAACAAAAACATTGGTAAAATATCTATTTAGGAGTCTTAGACCTTTCTAACGATATATAGTTTGTCATGATTAGCTTTGGATTTAATTGTAATATATTGAAGTAAACGTAGGCGTCCCACAGAGGGGACAGGTGACAGTTAAAGGGTTAAACTATCATGGGCTTTAACACTGAACATGGTTACAAAGGGCTACCCACTCATAATTTATATAATTATTGTTGTTATTATTATTGCATATCATTTTATATTGTAAACAATACATTAAATGCCTTAAAGAGCATTAAATATATTTTTTAATTAAATAAACATTGCTGCAGAAAGGAGAAATAAAAACAAAACAATTCTAACTGTAGAATCTACTAAGTCACTACTAGTCAACTTTAGTCAGCTAAAATTTTAAAGTTCTTTTTGCAATCAATGTTGCTTTGGCAGATCTATTAGTTGGCATTTACACTACAAAACTTAAGGGACATTCATATCATACTACACTTTTTGTTCCATATGCATGCGAATGCAGGAAAACAAAAAATCTCACTCGGAAGAAGTTTCACATTTAGTTGCCTTCCAAAGTTCAAGTTTGATGGACTCTGCCTTGTGAATTCATATGACATGAAGATGTGTACCTCTTAGAATAAAAAGAGCACAAACTGCAACCCTGATAACCTGTAGCACTACTTTTTTTCTTTAACCTTAGAGGTGGAATGTAGGGTTCATAGTTTAAAAAATGCTGCAAACCACATTTTTCAATTGTGAACCTTAACCCTCAATTTAAAGTGTAGTGTAAAAATAAAAGTTTTTATAGCGGAGTTTATCCAATGCAATACAACAATTCAATTCTGTTGAAAAGAAAGGCAAACAGGTAACAGCTCTCAATTATACTGAATATTGCTGTTCATCCATCACTGCTTGCTGAAGGGCAACATATTGATGGGAGCTGTCATTATTACCGTTTCATCTTCATGCAGACAGAAACTCAATGGACTGCACTGGCACGAAGGACAGAGCCATTGAAGACACAGAAACACACTTCTGTTTTAAACAGTCTCACCCGTGCTTCCCGACTGAATAAAAAGTGCCTGCACATATGAATGTCATTAATAATCTTAGATGCATTATATATGCGGATCAAACAGGACTGCCACAGTGGAGTTTTGAACTAGGCTCATTTTAGTCTGGGAGAAGGCCACCAATCACTACTGTCAATTTAAACTAACCGCTGATCACAGCTGCTCTCCATCACTGTCATTGTAAAGATCCCATACTTTTATCCATTAAAGCAGAGAAACGAGTGAATGCCTGCGTCTGGAATACAGAATCCTGCCCAATTTCCAAATGCCAGGGATCGATAGGCAATTTGACGGATGGCTTTAGGAATAGGAAGATCCCACCATGAGAGCCCTTAGTTCAATCTAACAGGACTTGTGCAAATCAGGTTAACAGCAACCTGAGGCAAGAAGACACGTGAGTAGACAGAATATTCCTGTCCGTTGCCGGAGGATATTTGTGTTACTATACAAATGACAACAACTCTCGTTAAAACATCTGTAAACTGCTGTTCATTGCACCAAAGGCTTCAAATCAAATGGCATGCATCAATAAAGAGCATATATGCTAATGCAGCAGCGCACACATGCGTTGAATTTTGAGTGTTGAAGGCGAGCAGGAGTGCATTATTAATTTATCTCTAAAGTGGCGTTTACACTGACAGTGGTTTGCAGTTGTACATTGACCAAAAGTCATTCTTTTTATTCTAACAAGAGTTGGCACTTTCCGGCAACATGCTGACACACACCCCTGGTGATGTGACAGAGGTGAGCTTTACTTTATGCAAATAAGCACCTGCAGCAAATACCAATGGGAGCGCAGACTGCCACCTGAACGGTCAAATACAGATACTCTGCAGCCAGAATACCTGAATAAAATAGCATTTTAGCATTCCTCTTCATGTCAATGGCAGCTGCTTGGCTGGCACAGACACAGATTGCATGTACGTCATCAAGACAAATTCCTGACGATTCTGATTGTGGTCATGTTGATGGGCGTACAGTTCTGGGATTTTCAGTCAATCACTAGAGCGGTAAATGTTATTAATTACCGACAATGATGGTCTGGGGGCTGATGGCATTACAAAACACTCGGTTCTAAATCTAATGTTCTCTTATTGTCGTGAAAAGATTCATATCTAGGAGTATCTTATGCTCCACAAGTGATGCCTTGATGGATTAAAATCATATTGTGAATATTATTCCAATTTAAAATAACTTTTCTATGTTAATGTATTTTAAAATGTAATTTATTACTGTGACGGTAAAGCTGAATTTTCAGCACTCCAGTCTTTAGTGTCACAGATCCTTCATAAACATTTATATTGCTGATTTGCCTGCTCATCAGAAACATTTTTATGATCCATGTTTTGTTCACAGTTTTGCTGATTAATATTTTTGTGGAAACTGAGATGTTTTTCAGGATTCTGTGAGGAATAGAAAGCATTTTGATATGGAACCATAACTGTATTTACTGTTTTGATCAAAAAGTGGGCATGTTGTATTCAGTTAGAAAAGATTGTATTACACTTTTAATTGAGAATTAATTAGATTGTGAAACGTGGGCATTACATACTAGGAAAGAGAAGGACATTGCAAAAATAAGTGGGCTTGGTGAAATCACTGAAAAAGGAAATCATTTCAGAGGTGTAGAAAAGTATTATTATTATATATGTTCAAAGAATACAAACAGGAACATTTTTGCAATAATATGCCCCCGATGACTCCTGCACAGTATGACCACCAAGTAAATGAGCCCATTTTTGATTTCATGTTGATTTTAAGCCTCAGCCTAAATTTTCAGGTCAGCCATACTAAAATATCCTCGAGTGTGAGTTTTAATGAAGTGTTCCCCCAAAAAAAGGGAAAATTATACAATGCAAGAACATCAGCACTCTCAGACATCAGAAAAAAACCCTGAGCTGCATTCTGCACAACTCACAATTAATTACATGTCATCTCATCAAACTCTGAGAGACAATGGAGCCTGCATTCATTAGCTGAAGATGATGAACTAATAGTGGCGTGACTGCGAGAGAGGAAGTGAATTTCCATAGTCCCATACCAGCACCAGGGCCACTGCGAAATGTGCAATTAGCCCGCAGGAATTGTGAACACACTGTGTGTGATCAGCCGTTTGGGTGAGTGGAGTGTCAACACCTCCAGATGAAACGTGACACACTGATTAATGGCACAGCGGCTGAGACTGCCACTGAGCTCATGAGATAGATGGGCTGGAGTTTAGTGTGACTTCAGACCACTGCATGTGACAGATTAATGCTCATCCTTCTCTGGGATCTTGGTTTAATGCATCAAGTTAGGCAAGCTCTTCAAAACACATAGACTGACAAATTAACATTTCACCAGGACAAGTAATGTTGCAGCATGATGATCTATGTTTGTCCAGGTAACCTGTTAGAAACACTGCCATTCCATTTCATCTTACCTGTCTGGTCATGATCAAAGATATAAAGAAAGACTATCCATTATATCTAACTAGATTATCTATCATCTTAACATGTTGAAATGACAAAACTCCCTCCAAAAGCTTGTTAATAACATACACTGTACTGTTCAAACGTTTAGGGTCAGTACGTTTTTTTTTTCTTTCTTTTTGATCAAAATTGATACTTTTATTCAGCCAGGACACATTAAATTGATCAAAAGTGAAAGTAAAAAGATGTATAAAGGGAATGTATAACTTTACAAATGACATATATTCAAATACAAAGTTCGCTCAATAAAAACTCTAAAGTAAGTTCATTCCCACTGATTGGGGAGCACACACATTTTAAGCAATTTAATACGAAAAGAAAGGTTTGAGCACCAAAGCAGCAAAATAGAAATGTTATTTTTAATTGTAATAATATTCACAATATTACTGTTTACGTTTATTTTTTATCTAAATAATAAAAATTGAATTAGTGAACCTAGACCCTTAAAAAGTTAATACTCCAATCAATCAAACTTCAAATTGACCTCAAACATTGAAGGTAGGTACACCTTCACAGTGGGGGCGATTCCTGCCTTGACCCAACACTTTACATAGCTCACAATTCAAAGTGTGTGGTGATCTGTTGCTGATATTTGTCATTTTTAATGTTTAGCTGAGTATTTCATTGTGGTTGTCATCTGTGGTGGAAAGCGACAGTGGCAATTTCCAATGTATCGCTCCAATTTATTGATTTTCCACGGCTCACTTTTCGTTCTAGTGAAACAAAATGCAATCTATTGTGCAATTTTGGATCATTAAAATAAAAAAAAGTCTGAAAAAGGTCTACTGGGGCAGATCAGAACCTCAAACACCTTTTTTTCAGAGCAAATCCATGACCACTAGACCTACTTGTTAGTCAATTAACTTACTGCTCTGTGCATATATCCATTGACCAACAGAAAGAATCCCACGATTTACTGTAGCAAATGAGATTATAATCAAATGTCTCACAGTCATTTGAGCATTTGAATCGGTCAGCAAGAATCATTTCTCCCTCAAATTACTGTGTAATTTCACTTAATATATTTATGTGCCATTAAAGATGTATCCATTACTTCTTTACCTTGCGTTTGTTGTCCGTTAAGTCAGAGAGCGATAATTAACCCTCTTACCTTTCCAACAAAAAAGCAACTCGTGCGTCACTGCTCAGGATTTTCTCTGACATCAACTCTTTGCACCGTCAGTATGCCGTACAGGTAATAATTCTTCAGCTGTAAATAACTTATTTCAAACCTTGCATCAAACTACACGTCGACGCTATATGCTACTAGCGTATATACAGGCAGCCAGCATCCAATACCTTAAAGGGGTCATATGATGCAATATCAATCTTTCCTTTCTCTTTGGAGTGCTACAAGATCTTGGTGCATAAAGAAGATCTGTAAAGTTCAAAGACTAAAGTCTCAAATCCCAAAGAGATATTCTTTATAAAAGTAAAAAAAATCAACCACGCCTACCTAAAACGGCTCAATCTAACACGCCCCCACATATCTACCTCACTATGAGGCGGAGATTTGCATAACGCACGCCAAATGTTCACGCAAAGAAAGAAGGCTTAACTTTTATTCTAGCTGTAGTATTGTTGCTGCCGCCGCTGCCATGTCCTGAAGACGCTGTTTGCTTCGTTGTGAAAGCGAAACTACTTCGTTTGGTTCCAAAACAGGATGATATCTGCTTCGTCATGCCTGGAGATGATCCATGCTGGTCGCTGAGGGAATACATCAACTTAGTGCTGTGGATCGCCGGCACCTTTTATGGAGGACTGTTTACTGATCCATGGGAGAGTAACGTTAGACTAAAATGACGGCAGTTCTGACTCACGTAAGTACGTTTTATTTATAATTTGCCACTGATTATTCAAACGCGAGTTTTGGGCAGTGTGTAGAGTAGCACTTGTTGTTTGTTTCTCCGATCACGAATGCAGACATGGTTTTATGTTACGCAGCGAGATGCAACGCAACACGTAAAAAGACAATACAAGTCATTATAATCAGTAATTATGTCCCAACTGGATGCAACAAATGCCGGTTTTGATGGGTTTTAATGTTTTTGTCTCGTCGCTCTGGCCGGACACGGCATTAACAGTATGTTGAGGGGCGTAACATTTCCATCACACTCTTGATGTATTCGGCCAATCACAATGCACTGGTAGCTGGCCAATCACAGCACACCTCGCTTTTCAGACCGATGAGTTTTGTAAAAATCGATGCGTTTCAAAAAAGGCATAGAGGAGAAACAATAATGTACAATATGTGGAAAGTGTTTTTTTTTTTACTTTAAACCGCATGAACACATTTCATTACACTAAATACACAATATAATGTTATTTTTAGCAGCATCATACGACCCCTTTAATGAATCAACGTGGTAACGTCATTTCATCATAGTGGACGACCCGCAAAATACATTAAAAAAAACTTTAAATGTAAAAATGATATTGATTTGAAGTGTTTTTGAAATATGTAGACTGAAAATTTGTTTCATTTATTTTGGCATTGCTCTCATGTTTGGAAAAAAAGTTTTGACTAGATTTATAAATGATAACATTGACCTCACTTTTTCTTTGTGCTTAGAACATGTTTTATTTGGTTTTACTAATATCCCCTCAAATGAAAATTTTAGCCCACCCCCTGGCTGTAGGTGTATTTTGTATACAAATTTAGTAGGCTATTTTATATATTTTGTTTGTGTTTTATGTAGATATTTATGCGTGATATTGTAGTCCTAACTGTACTTTGTGTTTACTAAAGTTTAATAAAAAAAATTACTTTTTATAGAAAACCGAGTAGTCTTAATCTCATTTACACTATTCACACACCTCTTCACCAAAACTTTTTAATGTATGAAACTAGATTACATTTTACAATTCTGCCTATATTTTCTCAGAATTCTGAGTTTGTTTCTGCCACAAAATAAAAAGGTAAGTGCGTTGTTTTGCTGTTGATTGATTTTTTTCACAATTCTGTCTGTTTTCTCTCAGTTGTGAGTTTATATCAAACAGTTCAGCCTTTTCTTGTTGGAATTGCAGAATTGTTTATATCTCTGTTACTTGTTATAAACTTACAGTTTCACAAAGCCATTTTTTCCCTCAGAATTATGAGATATTATGAGCCTTTTCATTTTAATCCCATGGTGGAAATAAGCTTCCATAGAATGCACTTTTAAAGTTAGAAATTAGCAAAGAAATATACTTCGAAAATACTCTATATATACTCTTCTAGACCTGATTCTTACATTTACGAAAACACTTCATTTTTGTATTCATTTTTCATATCACGGTGCTCTTTAGAATGGGGATCAGTTCAACTTGTAAAAATCAAGGCCAAGCACTCAAGGACAAGTAAAACGTAAAAAGCCTTTATTTTCTCATGGCTATATAAAGTTAAAAACAACACCTTTGACCGCACACATTTTTGTGTTATGAACTGTTCACCAAGTTCATTTTTGTGCACCTAATTAATATTCATGAGCCAGCCCATTTCCATTTCACAGTGCCACAACCTGCACATTTGTACTACTTAATTTTAAAATAAAATAAAGACCCATGGTCAAAACATATTGGCTATGCATGAAGAAAACCACATTAAAGTACATTAGCGCACCAGTAAACCAAACAATAGACCAATTTGGAGTAGACGTCACAGTACGTCATTTGCAGCTGCGCGCGCATTGTGGTGGCATAAAACACTGGGAACAAGTGCAGGGAAATGGGTAAATCCATGGAATAAGAGAAAAAAATGATTGTTGTGCCTTTGGATGTCAGAATCGGAATGCAGAAGATCGTCAAAGATGCCATTTGAAGCTAAACACAGACGTTTAAACAGAGAGACTATGGATGAAACCTGCTATGATACTTTTAAAGCATAAATTTGATTTAAACAATAGGTCTATATAATATTCATATAGGGAACATATTGTATTAGCCCTACAGTTGAAATACATGCATGAAATACTATTTAAACATAACATTTATCTTACAATTCTAACTTTTTTTTCACAATTCTGACTTTTTTTTCTTGCATATGCAAGTTTATATCTCCTAGTTTGGACTTTATAACTTGATTCAAGCCAACAACTGCGAGTGTGTCCATTCTGAGGGGAAAAAGCCAGAAGTGTGGGATTATAAACTAAAAGAAAAGAATGACGAGTTTGATTTTTTTACAGAATTGTGAGATATAAACAAAAAGTCAGAAATTTTGAAATTATAAACTCAAAAATTACATTTGATGAATTTTCTTCCATGGGTGATGACTGTAAGTTTAAAACTGTCATTTTCTGCCACCAGATAGGCTCCGCCCACAAAAAACGTCATCATTGTTTGCAAACACTGAAATTGGTCTATAGCTCTCCAATCATTATTTTCATGGCAAATGAAACTTGCAATTAAACACTGAAGCTTTTTATCTATTTCCTTATTTTGAGATCTCAAGAACCAGCAGTAAAACAAGTATATGATCGAATAATATTCTTTCAGAAACTTCTGCAAGTGTCCATTTTAGGAGAAGATGAGCCTGTGGGCATGCAGCGGGACACACTTGAGTGGAGGAAAGTCATCACAGCACCCTTTGCTCCTTGTTTTAATTACACACAACAAACAGCATAGATGTTTCCTAATAAGATGGAGTCAGAGAAGGTCTCATTACCAGTTATGAAGAAAAAAAAGGAGGGCGGGAGAAAGTGGGAGAGCTTTCATAAGCAAAAGAGAGGATTTCTCATGCATACAGAGGAAGTGAGTACAATAAACAGGCAGTAAAATGAGTTGGCATGAGAAGTGTTGTGCTTAGAGTATTTGTTCAGTGCAGAACCAGGGGTAATACATTTTTAGGAGATCATCTCAGAGTATTAATTGATCGACATCATATTTTCATCTGATTCAAAGGCCATACAGTGGATCCAAAAAGTATTTGGAAACCTAAAGGCACAATTCATCCAAACAAGAAATCTGGTAATTTATTTTAAGAAGGCTTAGCTCTCCCATCTTCTTTTTTTTTTTTTTTTGGTCCGTAAAGTGCAAGTCAATAAGATTTCGTGTTATTTCGGACCCCACTGACTTTCATAATACACTGTAAAAAAAGATTTTCATACTTAAAAATAAAAAAAAAAGATTACTGGAGCACATTTTACAAGAAAAAGCTATTTCAGTCTTTCAACTTCAAAATTTCACATTTAATTCAATGTATTACTTGCCATGCTTGTAATTGTGAAATTTTTGAGTGAGAAATAGTTTCAAAGTCGGTGCTATAACCAACTTTTTTTTCAGTGTATGGACACATTATCTTGTTTCATTTACAATAATATATTCTATTAACGTTTGACAACTAGAAAACATCCAAATATTTTTATTACATTTTTAAAAGTGAATTAAGTCTCCAAGTACTTGTATTATTCAATATTCGACTAACTGTAATAACAATGTGCTTAAAGATCAAATGCATTCTGCTGTCTAAGTTCTATATATAAGATGCTATAATTGTCATGCAATCACTTATTTTGCCCAGGTTTGGATATTATTTTTCCAGTAAGTACTTTTCAAAGGAGCTGCATTCTTGTGATCTGAATCAACACTTGAGACACTGGAGAACAAGTGTGTTCGCTGTGCATCAGCATTATTCTTGCTAATCTTGTTTGATCTTCACATTTGCATTAAGCATCTTCTTACAGCATTACCACTTAGCAGCGATTTATTCTTCCCTACAATCAAAGGCCTCGTATGTATCAGGCATGTTTTTCAAAGTCAGTTCATTTTGGACATTTACATAGTAAAATTAATCCCTTGGCAAGTTCGCAACCGTTTTGTGCTGCAGGTGCATATCAGTTACAAATAAGATATAGATGCTAAGAAGTTAGAAGTTGTAGAAAGAGAAAATGGTCTATTTAAAACACTAGTTTAGATCTTGATAGGTGACGCAATGATTTTCTCTGAGCACATCTGTGACAGTTTTCAGCTTTCATTTCACGAGGGAAGAACAGAATCTCACTCTGCAGGTGCGAAGCGTTTGTCTTTATAAAGCATAAGAGCAGCAGCTCTGTGATGCAGATGTCCTGCAGTCTCACAGAGCAACACTGCCCTCTACTGACAGAATGCTACATTCTAGCTGGGAGACTTTATTCACATTCACTACAAATCAGGTGTACATATTAGATATTGTGGTGAAAGGTCAAATGGTTGTCAATAACGTGTCCAGGTCATATTTCATCCTTAAAGTAAAATTATAAGGCATATTGTATGAGCATATATAGCAATAATATATATAATATATATATATATATAGTATATATATAGATATATAGATATATATATATATAGCATATAGGCTGCTTGGTTGTGGAAACCATGAGTCTTTTTTTTTTTAGGATCTTTGCCGAGTTGAAAATTCAGAAAAATATGACATAGAAATCTTTTGTTACACCTATACATGATCTTTTTGTCAATTTAAGTGCCATTTTGTAGTAGTATTCATTTCTATATTGTTAATGGCAATTATGGCAAATAGATATCAGACTGGAATGCAATTGGTCATCAATAGGGAAAAATATCCACAAATACATGTATTTAATGGAATAGGCTAGTATTGCCTTGTACTGCCGTTACGCAGTGAAATTAAACTAGAGAATAAGGGGAACAAAATAAAAGAAGAAAGTCTTACATTTAAAGTAGATTTTAGGACGCATTACAATATTGAGCAATTTGGAGGGGAAAAAATGTACTCTTAAAGGGATACTCCACCTCAAAATAAAAATTTTGTCATTAATCACTTACCCCCATGTCGTTCCAAACCCGTAAAAGCTTAGTTCGTCTTCAGAACACAATTTAAGATATTCTGGATGAAAACCGGGAGGCTTCTGACTGTCCCATTGACTGCCAATTAAATAACACTGTCAAGGCCCAGAAAAATATGAAAGACATCGTCAGAATAGTCCATCTGCCATCAGGGGTTCAATCTGAATTTTATAAAGCTACGAGAATACTTTTTGTGCACAGAGAAAACAAAAATAACGGCTTTATTCAACAGTTCGTCTCCTCTGTGTCTCTCTGCATCCCCGTAGCGCCATTTTGAGAATAACCACTGAACGCAAGCAGCGTACACTCTTTCTGTGTCAGCCGCACTGCACGAATGCGCTGTTTTCGTTCAAATCAAAGCGTAAATACACGTAGAAAAAGTATCCTTGTGTCGCGGCTGACACAGAATAGCGTATGCTGCTTGCGTTCAGTGGATATTCTCCAAATTGGCGCTACAGTGATGCAGAGAGACACAGAGGAGACAAATTATTGAATAAAGTTATTTTTTTTCTTCGTGTACAAAAAGTATTCTCGTCGCTTCATTACGTTACGGTTGAACCACTGATGGCAAATGGACTATTTTGATTATGTCTTTCATACTTTTCTGGACCTTTACAGTGTTATTTACTTGGCAGTCAATTGGGACAGTCATAAGCCTCCCGGTTTTCATCCAAAATATCTTAAGGGTAAGGATGTAGTTTAGGATCAGTTTTGGGCTGGTTTGGACCGTCAGGAGGGGGTAGGGCTGGGTGATATGTGTAACAGCCAACCCTAGACAGCCTTCTAGGTGTAAATCAGTGTCCGAACCAGCTAAATATAAAGTTTATGTACTACCGGACTGTCATTTTGCCAATTTGTGGCAGCATTTTGCATTTACGACAAAATTTGGTCCATCACAACTAGCTGCAATTCTGAGCTACATAAAATGAAAGTAATAAAGACAAATCATGATAAAAGATGTAATAACAAGAGACAATATTGATCTATTTAAAAGAGATCTAATATAGATAACTGATAAAAAAAAAAAAGTAATATAGATCACAATAAATAGAGGTTTCTTGAAGAGATATAATAAAAACTCACCAGGTGCATGGCGGAGCTGCGTGGAGGGTGAGGCTCTATTAGCAGCTGTGATGGAGCCTGTCCAAATGACTGAATCTGAGCCTCCATAGACTAAAAAGATGACAAAGAGACAAAAACAAGCTGTTACATCTTTATCTGACAGACCCCTGAGCTGCCTCACATCTGACAGACATTTACAGACATGGACAAGCTGAACACTGCTGTCAACATAGAAATGAAATAAACATTCACTCATTTTGGACAGAGGAGAGAAAGATATTGACAGGAAACATCATGAAAGACTAATGATTAAGCTTATCATATAAGATTTCATTTTTTCTAATGTCAAATATTTTTATAAATAAAAACAGCACTGCACTCTTGTGTGTTAAACAGTAAACAATGGTGTTTACAGGTAAATGTATTCAATATTCGATATTATTTAATTATAATA
>JADLZN010002686.1:131037-170096 GCA_018155175.1 Sinocyclocheilus anophthalmus | reverse complement strand
GCAACACTATTACAATATGTATGACTGTCCTAATTTCTTAATTTTTAAACATTTTTAAAACATCAAACACTTCTCGTGTGTATTGCCTGCTTAAGATGAATGGCTTGTTGTATTTTCCATTTGCAAGGCACTTTAGATTACAAAAAAAAAAGGAAATGAAAAACCACAGGGAGCCTTAAAGCTTCTGTTTTGTTGATCACGCTCTTCTCATTACAAGTTTGGGAAGATGGTTTGCATTTGTTGTGTTCCCAAATGCACGTTATAAACGACCAAACCTCAAGTTTTGACAAGTTTGTGTAGAGCAGCATTTACTCTGAATTTACAATGCAAATCATAAAGCGTGATTTCAGAATTTTGATTAATCATGCAGTCCTATATATTCATGCACTTCATCTTGAGATCTCCAGCAGACCTTCAGAGTAGTGCGAGAGGGTCAGCAGACTGACGCAGGAGGCTCCTGCTCCGGAGCCGAAGATGGTCACTCGCTCCGGATCGCCGTTAAAAGCCTGAATGTTCTCCTTCACCCAGCGCAGAGCCTGGATCTGATCCAGCAGACCGTAATTCCCTTTGGCTGCTTGATCGCCAGTGCTGAGGAAACCTGAAACACAGAGACAGCTGAGAGATCAGGAAACGCTGCAGAGCACATGTTTTTAAGCTGTTGGACATATACAGACATCCATAAGAGATTTATTTGGATTATGAACACTCTGCTGCTGATTTTATAATCACTGAATTAACTAAAAGAAAAACAAACAAACAAGTTATAAATAAAAGTGTGTGTCTATTTGTTAACTGAAATAAAAGACAATATGTGCAAAAAAACTTTAACTTGAAGTACTTAATTCAATAATAATAAAAATAATTGAATTCAAAATGAATATAAACTACATATATGTAGACATACATTAAAAAGACAAAACAATAAATGTTTGTTAACTGAAGAAAAAGATAAAACAAAAAAAGGCAACATTTAATTGTATAGTTTATTTACAAAGTACAACACACTAAATGAAAAACCAAATAAAAATTAATAAAAACTATAAACAAAATGATTAACATTATATATAATTATAGAATACGGAAATAAATAAATATGCCTAAAAAACAAAAATTACTAAACTTTAAAATTTACATTAAAACATGAAAATAAAAACTAAACAAATCAAATATGTATTTTAAAAAACAAACTAAATAGAATATCAGTGATACTATATATGTCTTTCACTATACAAATTAAAACTAAAACTAAAACCAGAACAAAAGTGTTAACTGAAATAAAAAATACTTAAAAATGTAAACGTTTTAGTTATTAAGGCAACATTTCTTACTTTCATTTAATTGAACTTGAAGTATATAAATAACTAAAACCAAAACTGAAATAAAAATAGATAAAACTATATAAACATTTAAAAAGATACTAAAACCAAAATTAATTACTTACTTTAACTAAAATTAAAATTTAAACAGAAAATACAGGAACTAAATCTAAATATTCATACAAAAAAATAAACAACAATAATAATAATTTAACACTGATTGTGTGTCTTGAATGTAAAAAATGCTTTTGGAAACTTTTTTTATTTCACATCATATATGTTATCATATACTGTATTTCATGTACATGCATATTAAATCTGTATTTCTGTCATGACAACTCTCGGAGTGATTGGAATGGTAATGTACATTACAATTTTAATGTGTTTGGCAGAATAGATCTGCCGCGGCAGAGCAAGTACTGAGACTTGGCAATACATCCACTACATGCTGCTGTGAGCATGTAAGAAATACTGCTGCTGCAAATATAACATACATATAGCATACATGAATCACCTCGTAGCAGATCTATACAGGTGGAGCTGGGGAAGGTGGAGGGTTTCTGAAGCACGCTACAAACTGTTACGGCAAGCACGATCCATATATGACTAGCAGCGCTCATTGGCTACCGCGATCAGAGATAACCAATCAGCTGTGCCATTTCATTAGGTCCGATTGATTTACCTATCGGTCGACCTGCGCCATCTAGAGTTTCATGAAAGAACTCTGTATATGACCTTAGAAATTCACAAAAGTCACCATAGTTGCTCCACTAGCTTCTGCAATGAAATTAAATGGCCGGCATTCGTTAAACAAACATGGACAATTGCTATAATCAACATTAGCTCTTTAACTGTCTGTTCATTTCACTGGTCTTCAGTCTGAAATCCCCCACACTCGCTCTCAATGTAAGTATCATGAGCAGCTCGAGATATGAAACAGCAAACTTAATTTCCCTTCCATCTGGCCTCGAGGATCAACACTATCATCTGTCACAAGCGTGCTGATGCGAAGAGACGTTCAGGTGGATTAGCGCATCACTAAACACCTGTTAATGCGTTTAGTCTTCCTTTAGCTCAAGTACATTCACCTGGAAAAAACTGAAGTGCAGTGGATACACAAGAGCTTGCTTTCTGTATGTTATTTATTGATGGGCTTCATCAATCATGTTGGAGCATCTCAGAGGACGCTGCATTATTAATTCCAGTGCCGTGCACAAATAAAAAGCTCTTTGGCTGACCTTCACCTGTGATGCATATACATCTCCTGACTCCAGGCCAGCGCTTGATAAAGGTTAATTGAAGTCCTCGTCTGTGATGTAGGACTTTCAACTGGGCAATTTATTCCTGAGCAATAAACACTGGAGTCCTTCAATGAGCCATGCAGCCATTACCACAAAGCCTCGGCTGTTCTACACCACCAAAAGTGCCTATCTATGACGGCGAAGCAGCTAAACGAGCTCTTTAACATCTGATATCTAATGAGATGGATTCTGATATCATCCGTTTATTTTGTGGCAAAATGCCGTGAGGGATGCAGCATTCATCACGCGCTCAACGCGCCTCGTGCAGCTTGTTTTCTCAACGCTGAATCTATCAGAGACATTTTCTCGAGTGAGACGTGCACATGAGAAGATGAATTATTTACGCTATAAAAATATAAAATATTGTGCATATTCACCATAAAAAGTCAGCTTAATATATTTAATATTAGCATTTGTACATAAGTTGTAGAAAATACAAATATATGGTAGAGAATATTTGCAATGTAGTGAACTCTTAGACAGCTGGTTGCTTGAAATAAATGAAACTATGAAGTTTATTAATCTAGAAATTGATTTTTTTGGTAGATTGTTAATATACTGCAAACCACAAGTGCAAAAAATTAAAACAACTACAACAAGAGTAAACCAGCTAACAGGGAATGTTCTGTTTTTTTAATAGTTTTTTTAAAAAGGACAAAATATTCTCAAAGTAATGTTTATGGAACATTCTTATAACTATATTAATAATCTACTATATCGTTCAATAGCTTCTCATAATGCTGAGAGACCAAATTCTTAAAATATCCTTATGATGTTATTTGTCCTTGATAAACATTCTAATGTTTTTTGTAACCTTTAAATAATGTTATAATCATAGACATTTTAACGTTCTTAGAATTTTAAAAATAAATGTCCAAATAATGTTATTTTTTTGGGTGAAAATAAAGTTAGCAGAATGTTGGTAGAAAGTTCTTGTAGTTTTTCTAACCTTTAAATACAGCTACAATCATGACAAGAAAACTGGACATTTCAATGAAAGCCTTTTAAACAATGTGTTTGTCCAAAACTATTACATCGACGACCGTTCAGAATGTGAGTAATTCGCGAAGTCGGCAACCTTTTTTTAAAGAAGTTAATACTTTCATTTCATCGAGGACACATTAAATTGATTCAGAAGTCCACGTAAAAGTCATTTTATAATGTTTATAAAGCTGTTCTATTTCCATATCAAATGCTGTTCTTTTAGACTTTATATTAATACGTGAGCCTGAAACAAAAATATACACCAAAAAATATTGTGCAGCACAACTGTGTTCAACATTGATAATAAGAAATGTTTCTTGAGCAGCAAATTGTAATGATTTCTGATGATCATGTGACACTGAAGACTTGAGGAATGATGCTGAAAATACAGCTGCGCTTCACAGAAATACATTACAGTTTAACATATATTCACACAGAAAACAGCTGTTTTACATTACAATAATAATTTACAATTTTGACTCGTATTTTGATCCAATAAATTTGCAGCCTGATGAGCTAAAGATGTCTTTTAAAAACGTAGTGATTTTCAGTACATTCAGGCTCATTCAGTTTCAGTTATTTACTATTAGCACCTTTTATACCTCCCCAAAGCGGCCTTTAGTGACAATATACCAAAATGAATAATAAAATCAAAGGGATGAAAAAACCACGACGTAACGGCCTGTCTCAGCGCTGCAAATTCGCTCGGTTATCATGCAATCGCCGAACATCCTTGCTGAGCCGATCGTCCTTATCGCCCGTGCCTTTACACAGAAATACATGTGAGTCCTGCACATGACACATAGAAAGCAGTCGTTTAATCGCTGTGGGGGATTATTTGTAGCAGTGCGGCGTTACAATCATTGTATAGGTCCACATTAACATTCTCTTATAGATGCCAAAAATCATTAGGATATTAAGTAAAATCATGTTCCATGAAGATATTTAGTAAATGTCCTACCGTAAATATATCTAAACTTAATTTTTGATTAGTGATATGCATTGTTAAGAACTTCATTTGAACAACTTTAAAAGATTATTTTCTCAATATTTAGATTTTTTGCACCCTCAAATTCTTGTATCTCAAATATTGTCCGATCCTAACAAACCATACATCAATGGAAAGCTTATTTATTCAGTTTTCAGATGATGCATAAATCTCAATTTCACAAAGTTGACCCTTATAAACTGGTTTTGTGCTCCAGGGTCACAGTTCGGTTTTTGAGATTACATTAATGTCAGCTGAATTTCTCTTTGAAAGGTCAGACGCTGCGGAGATCATGGATATCAGAGCTTCGCTCAAACAGATTCTGTCGTCTTTAAGACATGGAGAGTTCCTTATTGTCTTCGTCCTTATCGGTGTCGTTATTTCCCTCAGACCGCAGCCTTGATCTGTCCCTGCTGGAATCGTTTTCCCCAAAAACACAGCCTGAAGTCTGATGATCATACGTCCGCTGAAGTCACTGGAGCCAGAGAGAGAGACAAAAGCTACTTCTAGACTTGGGTGGTAGAAATATCGCCTTGCGGCCACATCCATCTAAACCAGCTTCTACAGTATCAAATCAATGATGAGTGTTGTATACCCTACTGATTGTTCCATGCTTACCGGCTCAGGAAAGGCTGCATTTATTTTTATCAAAAATACAGTAAAAATGTGAAAATATTTCTGCATACGTTATAACAGCTGTTTTCTATGAATATTGTTAAACTGTATGTATTTCTGTTTGAGCGCAGCTTTTTTTCAGCAGCATTCCTCCAGGCTCAGTGGGCACGGATCCTCGAATCATTCCAGTATGCTGATTTGCTGCTCGAGAAACATTTATGATTATTATCGATCATAATTGTTCCAGACTTTTGACTGGTATAGTGTATTTTTGGACAATGTTCGGAGTTTAATGATGGACTGGAGAGACATCAATCTCTTCCATCCAGCTCGTTCTGAACATAACTCAATTATAAGGAGATGCTTTGTTCAAAACATCACATAATTTGGTACAAAAGATCTGATGGTAATGACCAAAAGTGCATTTGGTCTGAATCTGAAGGCCTCTGGGAAGTGTTTGGATCTAATTCCACACGGAGAAAAGAACACGCTCTCTTCTTAAAAGAGGGATGCTGTTAAAAGTGGGCTTTTTCGTCTCTAATTCAGTGCCAAGGACCTCAGGACCTTCAAACGAAATCTGCTTCAATATCTTGATGAGAAAGAGAGCCAGTAACAGCCTGACGATCCAAGGTCACCGCATTCAAAACTCACTAACGGCAGAGAAATGTTCTCAAAAACAGAAATAAATCGTTCTGCGCCAAACATATAAATAATATAAACCGGACGTGTGGATTCAAAATGAATGAATCATAAATCTGCACACTTAGACTGCAAACTAAAACACTTGCGAGAGCTGCTTTGTGTTCGTGTTTATAAGTATTCTTAGTGTTTTAATAAGATTTCAAATCCTCACCGTGTTCTTCTGTTCAAAGACACAGCATTATAAAAGCTTTATTTTATAGAGAGGTTTCTATTTTTGGCAGAACTTGTAATAGCCAACAACCTTCATTATGAAAATGAATAAAATATCCTTTAATGAACATCTGAAGGCTTTCTAACGTCATCTCTTACGTACTGTGTGTAAAAGAAAGGCTTTTACAGGTTTTATCCTTACTCTTCAGCTTATGTGCAAAAATATCTAAACATTAAATAAGTCTCTTGTTTGCTTAACAAGAGGTTGTTTTTTTATTTGATCAAAAATATAGTAAAAATTGTAATATTGTAAATTATTATTACAATTTAAAATGACTGTTGTCTGTTTTAATATATTTTCAACTGTAATTTATTTCTGTGATCAAAGCTGAATTTTTAGCATCCAGAGTCCTCAGTGTGACATTATCTTCAGAGATCATTCTCTATTCTTATAAATCGTTTTCAACAGGGTTTTTAATTACATTGACAAAAACTAACATTAAAAAAATCGTTACTTGAAATAAATAACACATAACAATAAACACAAATACTCAAAAAATATAAAATAACAAATATTGGTTAACTATCAAACTAAAACATAAACACAATCATTTTTGTTACTGAAATAAATAATATTCCATAAAATAAAATATAAAACTAATGAAAAATATTTAACCACAACTAAAAACATAACATGTATTACTAGAAATAACCATTATCTAAAAAACTATAATAATAAAAAATAAACGGATATATATATATTATATATATACATCTTAATACCAAAACGCGAAACTAAATTGTTTACCTGAAATAAATAACTAAATAAAATATGTCAAAAAAATTAATAAAATAGCAAAACACCAACAACAATTCAACAAAATTTTGTAAACTAAATTAATATGCGACAAAACACCTCGACTCAATATTTATATAGAGAACTATATCTCAGTTAACTAAAATACCCGCTGGCTCTCTAATTATGCAGATATTGCTGCTCAGAAACATTTTCTGATTATCATCAATGGAAAACATTCCTGCTGCACCCAATATGTGCTATTGTGGAAAGCATACATACCATTTTGATATTCGCATCACCTGATTCACAGATGACCCGAAGTTCAAAAGAACAGCTTTATTAGAAATAGAATTTGTGTAACTTTATAAATGTCTTTACTAGCACTTTTGATCAATCTCATGCATCCCTGACAAATTAAAGTACTAATTTCTTCCGACAGCAGTGTAAATAAGATGAATAAGTTTCGAGCGACTCACCTAGCACTCCTAACCGGTAGTTCACGGTGACGACGATCACGTTTCCGTAGCTGGCGAGGATGCTGCCATCGATCATGTTCCCCGTTCCCTCGACGTACGAGCCGCCGTGAATATAAACCATGACCGGCTTCAAGCCCGTGTCGTCATGCGCATCTGAAACAGAAAGAAAAATCACTTAATACAAGCAACAAACACAGTCTCTTAAGAGAACAGATCAGGCAGAAATAAAAACTGACGGCAGTAAATATTGACAGATGAACTATTGCATTAACTCTTCTCAGTCTGTGTGCATTTAGAGTAAATATATTAAAGTGTTTGTGCTTAATAGAGTCGTCTGAGGTCATTACTGGTGTTTTATATCACGTCCATTAAGTCATAATGTTCTCCATTAAAACAGAAGACACTGGAGCGCTGTGGAAACTGGGTGTTTTCGTTCACTATTGAGGGCAGGACAAAACCCGGCCGATTATGAAAAACTGCTGATGTTTCCATTAAGTATGAAATATGAAACAGTGTTTAATGAGAAAGAGGATGCTTACTGTTATAAGTTACCGTGTTTCCCAGGAGCGTTTAAAAAAAGCTTCTTATGAAAACCTAGTTTCGTCAAACCATTCTCATGGTAATTAAAATCAACTTATCTTCACATAAACACAGCATTAAAGGAAACATTTATATAACAGCTGGTGTAAGAGCTGGATCTAAATACATCAGTCAATCACTATTACACAAATATCACTACAAGTCTTGAAAAAATCATTAAAAACATAAATACGTAAATGCATTTTTAGTACTTTCTTTGAAACGTTTTTTCTTTTCTTTTAAATATGACAATATCTGTTTTATAGAGTTCTCAATCATCAGTTTTTTTCCCTTTTATTTTTTAGCATTTTCAGTCTTATTTTAGTTTTAGTTTAGATTTAGTATCGTTACTCATATAGCTAATATTTATCTCTCTATCTATATAATAATATATACTATATATATATATATTATTATACATAATATATTATAGATACAGTATAAAAATGTGCTATCTCAAAAACTTGAATATCGTGCAAAAGTTAATCATGTTTGGTAACATTTCAAAAAGTGAAACTTTTCATATATTCTAGATCATTATGCGTAAAGTAAAACATTTCTAATGTTTTTTTTATTTAGATGATTATAGCTTACAGCTCATGAAAGTCAAAACTATATTTCCCTAAGATCAATAAAAAAACAAGGATTTACAAAACAGAAAAGTTCAACTTCTTTAAAGTATGTTCATTTATGCACTAGGGCTGGGAAAATAAATCGATGCATCGAGAATCGAGAAATGATTCTGCATCGATTCTGAGATTTTCCGAATGCATCGCGATTCTTTCTCGAGTCGATTCTGAGCATAGTTTTGAACAGCAGATGGCGCTGCATGCTTTAGAAACAGCCAAATCCTTACACACACTTGAACCTAAAATAATAATTCATAAAATTCGAAAAGGTTGAAGAGAAATTACAAGGGTGTTCACAATGGGCTGTTTACATTAATCTCACGCTGATTCATCAAGCAGTCATACTGATCTTTAAAATTACAGCTCTTGTTGTGTGGATAAAAACTCAGATTAGGCTGCCATCTGCAGTTTAAACATCAAGCGCTCCAGAAGTGCATCCTCCAGAGTATAGTCCACTAATCGTCTTCTGGCTCGTCCCAGAACCTATTATTGCCACTCCATACTTTCTGGACCGGGGCTGATATTAGCGCACAAACATCCACATCAGTGAGGAGCGAATGGAAGCGATCAGGCCCTGTTTGAGGCCACCGATGAGCTTCAGCTCCTGATCCCACTGTTTCTCGTCTTTCTCTTGAAAATATCCCATAGACTCTATATGGGCTTCAGGTCAGGCCTGTTGGCTGGCCAATCAAGCACAGCTATATCATGGTCACTGTGGGTCAATGTGGGCAGGTGCTAAGTCCTGCTGGAAAAGGAAATCAGCATCTCCATAAAGCTTGTGAGCAGATGGAAGCATAAAGTGCTCCAAAATCTCCTGGTAGACGGCTGCATTGACTTTGGACTTGATAAAACACAATGGAGCAACACCAGCAGACGTCACGGCACCCAAATAATCACTGACTTCAGGAACTTCACACTGGACTTCAAGCAGCTCGGATTCTGTGCCCCTCCAGTCTTCCTCCAGACTCCAGACCTAGATTTCCAAATGAAATGCAACATTTACTTTCATCTGAAAAGAAGACTTTGGAGGCGCGCTGCGCAGCAGAACCCAGTTCGGTTTCTATCCCTCTCTCCCAGGTGACATATGCGTTCTGACGTTGTTTTCTGTTTATCCGAAATCATTTTTCCTGAAGACGTCTGAGCGTGGTGACTCTTGATGCACTGACTCCAGCTTCAGTCCACTCCTCCTGAAGCTCTCCCAAGTGTTTGAATCAGCTTTGCTTGACAGTATTCTCAAGATTGCGCTCATCCCTGTTGCTTTGCACCTTTTCCCATCCAATTTCTTCCTTCCAGTCAACTTTGCATTTAATATGCTTTGATACAGCACTCTGAACAGCCACCCCTTTCAGTAATGACCTACTGTGACTTACCCTCTTTGTGGATGGTGTCAATGATTGTCTTCTGGACCACTGCAGCAGTCTTCCCCATTATTGTGGTTACAAAGAACAAGAGATACCCGGAATTTATTCTGTGTGAGGTACATGCTCATTTAATGAAACTCAAATATAAATATTTTAATATTTTGAGATACTGTATTTTTGACTTTCATGAGCTGTAAGCTCTAATCATCAAAATTAAAACAAAAAAAACCTTTTGAAATATTTTACTTTACATGTAATGAATCTAGAATATATGAACGTTTCACTTTTTGAAATAAGTTACAAATTCTTCTTTATCAACTTTTCACTATATCAATTTCTTTTAGATGCACCTGTCTATATAATATCTATATATATATATATATTATATATATCGCGTATATAATATAATAATATAATATCGGTATTTAGCATACAGTATAGATCAGTACGTGTGAATTGTATTTTCAGGTTTTATTTAAGATTTATTTTTAACCGTGATACAGTACCTAAAACCTGAGTACAGTCACTCCACTGAGACAGTGAACAAAACTTTGACCAACACGACCAGCTCTTGAGTTCGCATCCTCAATGTTGTTCCTTATTGTTCATACGTCTCCCCGTTCATACATGCCTTCTTCAATTATGTTGTGCTCCTCGAGGCGATTCGCTGCGTTACTGATGAAATCTTATCAGAGCCTCACAGTTTGGACATCAACTGCTAAATCATGAATCCATCTCCTTAGGGAATAAACGGCATATTTAGTTTCTGTCTATATGAGAAACAAGAAGCGACACGCGAAAATAAGATCATGGCAATCCCATGAATACATGGATATGATGATAAACGGCTCTGTTCCAACAGCTAGTGAGCTGCCTAAATAGACAGCATGTTAATGCATCACAGACACGCTTCTGTTCCACATATTACAGCAGCATTTCATGAATCCTTTGTCAAGAAGTCAATCCCATACGGCAAAAAATCTTTGCAAGGATAAAGCATGAGAACCAGTGATTATAAATATGTTATTCAGTACCAAGAAATATGCATAAATAAAAATAAAGTTTTTAGTATTGTATACAACATATTTTAATCCATATCCATCATCATCATCATCATCAAGAATTAATTTCGGTCCTCATTTATAATTTCATAATAATTATACATAATGTTGCATATTAACTGAAAAGGTTCATATGTAAAATTATATTTTTTCATAGGCATCCACTACTACAACAAAACAGTTACTTAAGACAAATTTGCTTAAGACCTTTATACATAAATTAAAATTAGGCCAGCAACGGGGGCGGAACATTTCCAGTAAATTTCCAAAAACTTTCCAGAATTAGTTTTTTGTTTTTTGGAAACTTTTGGAAAGCTTCTGGAAATGTTCTGCCCCTTTTGCAACCCTCCAGAAAACTTTCATAAATTAATACAGTTGTATTAAGAATTTCATATACGAATAATTCATTTTGAGCTATATATGTTGAGTTTGAGTTATATATTTTTATGTTGCTGTGTGTGTGTATATATAGTTAAAAAGTTTGGGGTAAGTAAAATTTATTTAAGAAACTGATATTTTTATTCATCAAGGACGCATTAAATAAATCAAAAGTGACAGTAAAGACATGTATATTGTTTATTAGTAGATTGCTATTTCAAACAATGCTGTTCTTTTTGTTTTGGGACTTTTTTTCCCCTTTTCCCCCATCCAAAAATAAAAACATCCCCCTGGAAAAAAAAAAAATAAACATTGTATCCCAAAAACCCCCACCTCCCCCCCCATTTTTGGGTTGGTTGTATCATCACAGCTGGTTTTCAACATTGGGAAATAATAAAAATCCCAAAAGAAAAAAAATGTTAGTGTTTTTTCCGAGCAAGCAGATCACATATTATACTTGATTTCTGAAGGATCATGTTCCACTGAAGACTGGAGTAATGATGCTGAAAATACAGCTGCACATCACAGAAATAAACAGCTATTTTAACAAGATTCACACAGAAAGCTGTTTTACAATAGTAACAACAATTTACAATTTCTAAGTATTTTTATTAAACAGGTGTGTGTGACACGTTTTTATTATATAGCTTGATTGTGTTTATACTGGGTGCCGTACTATCCATGGTGATAATCGTCTTCGTGTTTTGTTAAAAATGCTTTTTTTCACACAATTGACCTTTATTTCCCCACCCTCCTACTCCCTTCTCATGACAAACAGCACCCTGCTCATTTCCTTCTTTTATGAAGCGCCTTCCTCAGACTACGGTCGCGAACTGGGCTCTGTGATTGTTAGGCTAGCCCGTGGGTGTTGTGTTGGACTAAACCGCCCTCTAGCGCGCGTCTAAACGTCCGCCCTTCCCCTCCACGTGGCATGTGCTTCCGTTTTGTATTGTAAACAATGGCGGCGTCTATTGTTCTTATCAGTTTGAGCCCGCTGATTGAGATGCAGAGGATAGTAATTTGAAAGAAGGTGCGTTGCAGACCTGGGCAAGCACACGTTGTAATAATGGTTAGGCTAAGATTTTTGTTTGTGTTGCTCATACTTAGTACGTTGTTATTTGTAATGCTACTGCCTTCTGTTAGCGTTTAATATACGGGTTTTTATTCTGATTAACAGCTTTAATACAGTACGAGCAACTGCTGTTTAACGCTTCCTACATAGCTATGGTTGGAAAATAAGTTGTCGTTCCTGACGACTGATGATCTAAAGAGAGAGAGACTAGAGAGAGTGAGATGCAGAGCGTGTGCAGAGCAGGGTGACTCGAGGAACATTATTGAGAACTGCTGCTTTAGAACATTGATTTTGAAACTTGTGAATCCATTAGAATCGTTAGAAGACAGAATCGCGATTCATGTATGAATAGATTTTTACGTGCACCTCTAGTTTTCTCTTCCTCTTCTCTAAAGCAGCGCAGGCCTCGCCCCCTTTGCTGCATGTTCCCGGGGGCGGGGTTTATCTGGGTTTGTGATGTCATGAACCCGGGAAGTAGCTTGTTGTAGTCCCTTACCAGTCGTTTTTTTTAGGCATTAAACTGCCAGAATTTTAAAAGAGATATCTCCGTTTGCATTGAACTTTCAGCTTTGAAGATATTGTTTATGCTCAAAAAGCAACATTAGACACTAACTAACATTAAAAAAAGTGAAATCGCAATCAACCACCCCTTCAATATGCCGCCTCAGTGATGCAATAGAGATGTCTTTCAAAAACATAAAAATCTTACCCCAAACTTTTGAATGGTATATATACACATATATATATATATTCAATTCATGTATTTTAATAAGCATACCTTCCTCCGTGGGCACGTAGATGTTGAGGTACAGACAGTCTTCGCTCTGCTCGTGTATGTACGATGCGACCGTGTCCAGGTTTGCAGTAAACCACACCGGTAGCATGTCTGTGAGCAGCAGCCGGTCCTCCAGATACTGCGGACACACCGGAGCGAACTGCGTGGCGTTCCTGATGCCGGGCCACGACGCTGGCGGCTCCGGTGCCTGGAAGCGCCGCTGTCCAGTAGGGGGCATCGCATACGGGACCCCCAGATACTGCTCCACGGGGCCCAGGATCTCACTGGGCAGCGCCACACGCAATCCACGCAGCTTCCCATAGTTTGTGGTGACGGTGGTGAACTGTGCTTGCTGACAAACGACGAGCGCAACTCCCCAAACCACAGAGACAACCCGAAGGATCATTCTCAGACAAAGCATGGCAAAGGCAGCAAAGCAAAGGCGTAATCCTCACAAATGTGCGACCGCAGATCTGTTAATCCAAAGCACCACAGATCCTCAGACGAGATGCTTCGGCCCTCGAGTCGACGGAGACGGTGCCTGCCATGTTTCAGAAACACAAGTATATCCTGATTTAATTCCAGTCAGATTGAGTTGCCTGTGGAAGAGAGAGGAGCACACTGAAATTATGATATATATCAGAAATATACTCAATACGGCTGGGCAAGAGACACTATATGATCAAGGACAAGAAGGGGCTTTCATGCATCAAAACAATAAAGTTTAATCCAGGTTTAAATTTCTGAGCAAAAAATTATGACTATCATACATGTGCACCATTATTTACAGAATAAAATGCCTTTCAGTGTAACAATAATTCATGTAACCAATCAGAATCATTAAAAGACTCTCAAAATACAAATTAATTTATTTTAAAACTTTGCCACTGTCCTTCAAACCACTAGGTTTTACCCATTTGTCAGCAAGAAGTGTTTAATCATTTAATTGTATTTATTTTTGGACATATAGTATTCATATAGTTGTATCTCAGCCAAATGTTGTCCTCTCCTAACAAACCATACACATGGAAAGATGATTTATTCAGCTTTCAGCTGATGTATAAATCTCAATTTAGAAAAATGTACCCTTATGACTTGTTTTTGTGCTCCAGGGTCACATATATATGTTACGCTAAATGACGATGGAACATTATTTCAACCATATTTTGACATTTTATTTTCACAAAAGTTATTTGAAACATTAAAGTAATATTTATTTAATAGGCTTTCTGTTTATATAAAATCACTTTTGTAAATTTAATTTGATGCGGACACCAAAATGGGATGTCTCATCTTTGACTCATATGCAGTATACATAAATAAATTAGCCCGGTCTCATGAAAATCGCGTATAACATCGTACGCAAATAAAACGAAAAGTCGGGGTATTTGATACCCAAATAATTTTGGGCGTGCATATGTGATATCCATGTGTTTAGGCGTGCATATAATCGCAGTTTTCGCTTGTATGCATATGATCGAAATTTGTGGCTATGGCTATTGACTTATGATAACATGCCATTTTTATCCCCCTCCCGCTCGCGTGCGTATGATACGCATCTACCCCACAATTCTAAACCTACCCATCGCGTAGCATATACACGCCAAAGTCCATTTTTGCATATCAATACTACGAGTTTTCGTTTTTATTTGGCGTACTATTTATACGCACTTTCATGAGATCGGGTTGAAATAAATACATAAATAATATAAATGTCATAAATAAATATATTATGTCTATAAATAATAGACATAAATCTAAACAAGTGTTCCAGATTTGAGGTTGATACTATGAAGCCCATTTCTGTCTGGGGGAGGATTTTATCTCACACTTCTGACTTATATCTTGAAAATTCTATTTTGTTTGTTTGTTTGTTTGTTTCCACCGTGGAATAAAAATGATAATAATAATTAAAAAAAGTAATATCTCACAATTTTTATATTTTTCACAGAATTGTGAGTAAAATACTCTGAAGTCAGAATTGTGCAATATAAAGAAAATAATCTGAATCGTGAGATGAAAACTCAGAATTCTGAATTTTTCAACTCAATTCTGAGTTTACACCTCACGATTCAGTTTATTCCGCCACAAAATATTTTTTTTTAAATTAACAGTAATTGTGACTTTTTTCTCACAATTGCAAGTTTACATCTCGCAATTCTGAGAAAAAAAATCTGAATTGTGAAATATAATTTCAAAAAAATTGCAAGAACAAAAAGTCCAAAGGTGCGATAAAAATTAACTTTTTTTTATACATGCTTCATGCTTTTAATGAAGTCTGTGCTTCAAAGCATTAAAACACTTTACAACAATTTAAGTTTGAAAACATGAATTCAAAATATTAAAGTTAGTGAATATTAACACACTGCTTTTAGACCAGCTAGAATCAGCGAGCAAATATTGCAATGATTTTAATGCTATTATTTCACCTTTAAGTTTCATGATCTTTCCTTGTCTCATGACTTGTGTTCATTTTAAACAGTATCTCGACAGTGATTGGTAGTTGTTTCGTCAGTCTTTGCACACACGACTAAGTTTATTTACTCTGAGAATTTCTTCAAAAGCCTGAAAACGGTGCGTTCGTTCAGAACAGTTGCCTCGACATGGCTGTGCTGATTTAAATCTAGCGGCTCTTTTGTGTTTGTGTCGCAAGTGGCTCAGGTGACGGGTGCACGAAGTGATCCGGCACTCAGATCACACAGTTTACACGTCCCGTTTTGGGTACAAGGTCCGAGTTCACCCATTGGAACCTCAACCGCGCGGTGGAATAACAAAAAAAGTTAACCAGGAATCCGACGGGTACCTGTACCCAGTGGAAAACTCCAAAAGTGAACCGTACTGAACCTTACCGTGCTGTAACATGCAGTGGAAAAGCGCCATTACATTGCCCTGAAAACTCATCCTGCTGCTCCGCAGACACTTCTGACTTGACATGAAAGGCTGCTGAAAAATGTTGTTCTGCTTTGCTGCGTGAGAAAGCTTGTAGAAATGCTACATCCCCCTCACCACTCATTCTGCTCTCCATCTGATACTCCCAAGATCCACACCAGTACTCTTGCCTTCTTTCCAACCCCTCTGTCAACACTCAGCCAGGCCAGCTGACATGTTTTATGGGAATAAAGCCTCCATGTAAAAGAGGCTCAGCTAATACATGCTAAGCCACACCTTCAAAGCTCTGCATTTACTGTAATGCCTGTGGAGGGAAACTTAGCTTCATTTAAGATAAATGGTGCCAGCTCTGTGAGAAATCATCTGGAAAAGTTGTGTTTTTAGGGGCTGGGTAAGAGAATTAAAGAAATAAAGTTTTCTGGAGATCTGGAGAGCGCTTGCACCTCAGTCATTCATTTGCAAAGGGGCAGTTTAATAGACAAAAAAAATCATTTTACATGTCAATGTAATGTTTTTTACATCTTTGTAATTTCATAATTACTTTAAAATATGGTTAATACAACCATTTAAAAAAGAATACCACAAACACAATGCAAGAACATGTTTTGTGAGTCAGCTGTATGGACTGCTGCAGACTGTAGATAAATGATAAACTGAGGGTGCAGTCACATTTACCATTGCTTGCCAAAATTTTGCAGGTGAAATCCAGTAATTTCAATAGTAATCTGCACGATCAGGAGTTTTTTCATGATCGAAAAAGCGTGTGTGGATACACTATTGACAATTTTACTGAAATCCCACTAATGGGACCACACATTTATGATCAATTATAAAAAATTAAAAAAAACATTATACCGACCTATAAAGTGACTTTTTGTCTATTCAACTTAGCTGGTAGAAGAAAGTCTTTGAATAATCTTTAAATGGGAGCTTTCACTGCAAATATTCATTTGATTAATTAATGGGCATATTATGTTAATAATTTAATTCCATTATTTTAAATCAACTAACAGCCCTGATGTTTTTTAATTATGAATTTATGCTTCGTCACCCATTTTATACTTTTATTTCTACGGTTCTTCTTTATAGTCAGTTCAACCTTAAAACTGAGCCCAAATAAGCTAAAAAAAAAATAACCAAAACACATACTGGCTATTTTATCCACTAGAATACCATGTATTACAACAACAAAGTCTACTATGAATTTGTATCCTTAACCACATACTGTCATCTTAACGTGTCAGTATTTATGCTTAAAGTCAATGTTATATGATTGAAAATGATTCATAGTTGAGTGAGTGAGTGAGTCAGTTGTTACACTGATTCAAAATGATCAAATGACTAATTTAAAAGAAAAGGCTCGTAAGAGTCATTCATTTGTGAAATGGACATTGCAGCACTGTTTGTTGTTGCGTACAGTGTGCACAAAAAAAAATTTTAATTAACAAACTTGTTCTCAGAAAATGAATTTCATAAAACTTCATAATCACCCTTGAATTACCCTTTAAGGTTTCCAATCTGCCACAAATGGGGAATTTTAATTAGCCTCACCCAAGTTTTATTTATTTTTTATGTTATTTTAATGATTTAATTTATTCTAATTTTACTTATTTATTTATAAATTTTTTGTCACCGTTGCAGCCCTGACTGGGGATTGTGGATTGCAAGATCACTAAATGCTGTACATACTGCCACATACTGTAAAGGCACACTGATTTACACAGCACATGACGCACACTCTCCCCAGATGGAGCGTGCTGGAACGGCCGCCCGGCCCGCCGGGAAACCGTGAGTTGGCGGGGTGTTCTGGCACGCTCATAAAATCACTCACAGTTATAGCAGTGTTTCAAAGCAGCACGTCTTCAAACACACACACACTGTCACATAAAAACAACCGTTACATGTTCAGGTGAGAGACACAGATGTCACATACTGCAACTGCAACATGCAACTCACCTTCATGCATTACATTTGCATCTATTAATTTGCCAGATATTTTTATCCAAAGCACGATACAGTGTATTCGAGTGCATACATTTTTTTATCAGTATGTGTGATTGCCTGGGAATCAAACCCATGACCTTGGCATTGCAAGCTAACAGGAGCTAGTTTTTGGGGTGGCATGATGACAGCATATATCGTGCAATGGTGTTGCTATTCTGTTTATATTGAGGGTGATAAAATTCCCAGGGCTCAATGATCAGGATGGCCCACAGAGAGTTTTAGTAAGTCGATTACCACTGAAAATCTTACATTTGTTGATCTTGTACATACATTTTTATGCCTTGAAAATGTACTTATTAGGGTTGTGACGGTGAGGAAATTTCCCACCGGTTAATCGACGTGTGAAAAACACGGATAATACCGATATCACCATGGGGGCAGGGGCGTTCCCTCTTTTCCACGCTTTCCTTCGCTTTAAATAGCTTAAAAGCGCCGTGCGCATTTTACTTTCACTTTCAAATAACGGCAATTCTGCGTAACAGTTAATTGGTTCGTTTTTACTTCGTCCTGTGAGAATTTTCCCCTATTTTCCCCTCGCTTTCCTTTTCGTCTTTTAAATACTTACACACAGCGGCCGCTAAGCACAGTACTTACTTTTCTCCTGTTCGATTTTCGGCAGTCAGCATCAATTGATTGAATGCGCAACACCAAAATAAAACACGCAACTCATTTTAGCCTATATATAAAACATAGAATTTTTATTAACAAAACTAATAAAAATACACTATGCTATAGGGCAGGCTTTGCCTAATATAAAATAACAAATAACTTTGTTTAAATAGGTATACAAAACTGGAAATAGGCTAAGTAAACCTGTATAATATATAACCAAATAAATAGAACGTTTTATTAGCAAAAACAAGTACGAAAGCTTGGAGGCACGGCGTACACCTCGATGTCAAATAAAATAAAAAAATGACACAATGTTTAAATCAAGTAAAAATTAGCTAGACAATGTGCGAACAATGTAAATTGAAACGAAAGGTAAAAAAACCTCCAAATCACCTTCACCTTAACTAAACGGCAAATCAACAGCGTCTTCAAATGAAAAACAGGCGCTTTTGCATTTCGTTTGAAACTAAAGTCAGACTTCTGGGGCGGATCTGTGTTTCTGTCTCACCTCACTCTAACTCTTCTTGTCAGTCAGCTCGCACTCGACTACTCCTCACTGTCAAGAAAGATGACAAATCCTATCTGTGTATAGCCAATGTCGTTCGGATGGACCCGCTGCATTGAATGCGCAGCCATAAGACGTATCAGTTCTCTTAATTGTAGTGTCTGTTCTTTTACAGAACTAAATTATTTTTATTACTACAAAAAATCAAAACGACGGTGGGGGTCGGTGCCGTGGTGGGCAAGTGTCGTAACCGGTATCACTGTCAACACCGTCTATCACGGCAAGCCTAGTATATAAATATATAATTATTTTACTTTTTTTACCTTCAATAGTTCTAAGGAACTATGAAAAGGTGCGAAAGCACCTAATGATATTTCCCCTAAAAAAACACAGTTCTTTTAAGAACTGTTTACTGAAATGTTCTCTTGAGAATCCTAAAGGGTTCTTCAATGGCATCAGTGTGAAAATCCCCTTTTATGGAAACATTGTTATTAAGAGTGTAGTATTTTAATACAGTATTGCACTGTTGCACATGTTTGACATTATAATGGTTATTTACATCCAGTTGGAACTATCAATTTTATAATGTTATTAATGTTTTCAAATTTTGTATTACATAATGTGAATCTGTGAGTGATCTAGCAGTGATGCTAGATTTATCGGTCATTTGTATCATATTGTTTGGTTCCTAATAAAAGAAAAAAAATTAGATGAAGGGCTTTTAATGGATTCCCCAAAATGGTCATTAACACATGGTTATTCATGCAACAACAACAAAAAAAAGTTACCTAAATGCATCTTGGACATAAACACAAGAAGTACAGCTCAGGGTCCAATCCATCCCAGGTCAGATTTTTTATTAAACTGAACGCAGTATCCAGTTCATTACTTTAACAGTCTGCCTATAGAGACACGATTCAACTAAAAGGCAGAATATAAATGAAAGTAACTGCGGCCATGTGGTAAACTGATGATAAAGAATTGAAGAACTTCATATGAGTGTTCATTAGGAAGCCATCTGTTCAGTGGCAGTATAAGTGTGTCTCGCTAAAGAACACTGCCTGAGATTTATGTGTGTGTGTGTGTATTGTGCGGACACTATAGGAATATATTATACTGTATGGACACACTTGCATGCCAGTAAGCTCTCGCTTTCCAAACACATCCCACCTGTCAATGTGACTGTCAGTATCTGCTGAAACACATTTACAATTCTACAACAGCATCAAACCAGTCAGGGGACCACAGCCTAAGACTTATAGACATTTGATTCTGTAAGACAAATGGCCTAAGCAGCTAAGCCAATGGGACTGTATGTAGTAGAACACCAGAAGTATTTATTACTTAGGTCACACTTTAGTTTGTAGACCAATTTATCACTATTAGCCATGACTTTTGCGTCAATAAACTCCTGATTTGCTGCTTATTAATAGTTAGTAAGGTAGTTGATAGAATATGGTCATGCAGAATATGTGCTTTATAAGCACTAATAAACAGCCAATATGCATGTTAATAAGCAACTAGTTAATAGTGAGAATTTGTCCCTAAACTAAAGTGTTATCTTAATTTTATTATGTTGTCTTGTGTCTTTAATAAAAATAAAATATTTCTGTTCCATACGAATTTGTATGCTTTGGCAACATTGTATGTTTTTCTTGATGTTTAACCACTTGACCAAGACCGATGGAATTTTTTCCACAATGATAACACCGTGTTGCCATAGAGCAGTACTGTGAACTCACTGCAGCAACAGAGGGCCTGGCGTAACCTGAAGTTAAGTGTCTCGCTCAAGGACACAGTGGTGGCCGCTCATGGCTTGCTTCTCACAGAAAATATGTTTCACCGTATATATCGAATAAGGCAGGCAATTCCAGAATGCACTGTGACAAGCTCAGTAAAAATGTTCATGCTGTTGAGAGCAATGTTGGCTAAATAAATGTATTTAATAACAACAAGGTATTTTATCTAATATCTGTGCTCATCAGTGTGTAAGGCTGGCCACGGGGACTTGGGGCAAAAATGCCCCTGCACAAACAAATTAAATCTATTACGTCTATTGCTAACAAAGTGAATATGAATAGTGTCGATTGCGGTATTAAATTAAGATCTGCTCATGTTGCACCGTATTTAATTTTAGGCGTTTATACAGTGTTGCGCATTTTAACCAATCACACACATATCTGTTGAGCTTAGGAATGCAGAGAGTCATCGTTCAAACTCGTCAGTTTTGTTGAGTGCGCGCGCGTTCGCTGACTGAATCCCGGACTCTTGCGAATTCTCTCATCATAAACAACAAAGCGCAGATGTACGTACAATGTAAGTAAGAGATTCATTTCACAGTGTATACAGCTTCAGTGATTATAACGATAGTTTTATTTTTTTGAGAGTGCTTAAACTCGCGATAGATCAATGTTAGTGATAATGTCACTTTCTATATATAATGTATTCACTGTTTGAATAGCAGTGGAAAGGAAACGTTATATAATTATCAATTTCTAACGTTTTTATTAAATTGTAATCACGTTAAATACAAATTATGTCCCATTAAACATTTTTTTAGCCTACATGACACCCATGTCTGGTTCTTGCCTAAAAAGACGGGTTTATGATGTGTGTGCTTGTTAAACGCAACACATTAACATCTCAGTTGCAATCCAACAAAAGTTGCGTACTGTTTGTGTGGTGTGTGGAGCTGCTGCATATCTAAAGTGATCGAAATCAGGCCGCATTTATAATACATGGTTCAAGTTACCCAACTCCGATTTTTCCTCCCATGTGACACAGATCGGATATGAACCACGAACATGTTAGCAGGAAAAAAAGCACATGGATTCTGATATTCTCAGATCGGATTCAGATGTGAAAATAAGTCAGATATTTGCATTTGCGTCTGCCGTGTAAGCGCACAGATGGGATATTCCCCTGTCAATGCGAGTCGTACGTCAGTGCTGACTGACGTCAACTCAGGTGGATGCTTTTCTGTAGTGTTGCCAAGTCCACGGTTTTCTTGTGGAACATTATTTTTTAGTCCACAGGTTAAAGCAATCTCCCCCTCCTTCCGGAATGTGACTTCAATGGAGGGGAAACTAGTTTTGGGCTAGTTTTGATTATCAATTGACCCTTCACAAAAACCCACCCTCCTTAGTTACTGTTGCTATGTCCGACAAGCCATGCCTCTCTCACACATGTTCTCACGCAGTGAAAAATACATCGCGGAGCACAGAGGAAACTGACAACACTCCCTCAGACAAGACAGAGCAGCTTACTTCTGGTATAAATCACAGTCTTAGCTCTCAAAATTTGCTATTTTCTAGGAAATTCAAACAATAAAAATTCAGTTTTGTAGCTCTTTAATGTGTCGTGACAGATCACTGTAGCCCCTCAGTTCAAGCGGCACATGAACAGATCGTCTTTTCATATTTACTTAAAGCACGAAATAAACATGAATGAACATCAGAATGTATTTTATTTCAACAACGGAAAGACGTCAATACACACGATTTTTCAAGTTTAGTCCAACAAAGTTAATCTACTCTCCTGTCTCAATTGTTTGTCAGACAAAATGGCGGACTCTGCGTTATGATTGGTCAGATCGCCTGTCAAACAAGCTCCCTGCGAGGAGTTAATTAGTCTGGTTTTATTTCGCAGACCTGGCAACCCTGTTTAGGGGTCAGTACATCAACCTTGGGTTGTTTCACCAAGTGTAAAATGTAAATGCAGATATCAGATATGGGTCACTTTTAAAAGATGATGTAAGCTGGTCATCAAAAAAAAAAGGTTTGGTCAACAAATCAGAATTGAAATCAAATCAAGACATGCAGTGTGAATGCGGCCTCAGTCACTTATGAGGTTAAATGTTTCCATCAGTCAGGATGATGCCTTTTGTTTAAATTCAGCTAAAATCATTGTTTTGAAGTGCATATAAATGCTCTTGATAAGATTCACTAGAATTTGGAACAGAGCCTTGTAATGACCTCTGTAAAAGGCCCAGGACAAGATCCTGTGCAGCTGCCTGTGATCTCTCCATAAACCCAATGATTGCAGGTAATACACTGATTTTACTACGCTTTACTGGTTACTTCCTAATTCACAGTATAGTTACAGCCTTCCTATAAATGTAGAGACAAGCATTTTCTGCAAGGAGCAAGTACAATGTGTAACTACTGATCACTAAATTTGATGGAATATCATAAAGTTTCACAAGCTGAACCGTATCATCAGCAACGTGTCTCAACTAATAAACTCACCCAGACAGAATATGAAGACTCTGCACTTATTTTGTATTTTGGGGGAGAAAATGTGGAATGGATTTTTTTTTTAAACTATGCTAAATGGACATAAAATTACTACACTTTTATTGAAAGCTGAAAGAATAAGGTATTTTCTGTGAAAAAGTATAACTAATCATTTTTACAAAACAGAGTCAAACTTTAATAGTAAAAGCTGTATATACTATATATATATATTTTTTTTTGTTTTTTTTTTTTACGTCTAGTATATAAGGTTTTTCCATTGTTCAGCTCCAAACATTGAAAGGAACATTTCAATAAGCGATAAATAATTCAAAATCAAACAATAATAATATCTTAAAAATATAGATGTATTTAAAATGCACTTATTATAAATAGTATACTTAATGTACTTATTTCTTACAATTAAATTGGTTAGAGGGTAAAACTGGTGGATCATGGACAAAAGCATTTTACTATAATTTTGAGAAAAAAAAATGAAATTGTGTTTCCCATTATAGTGTCAGTTTTGAGCGTCTAATTTTAAGTTTTAAAGGGGATGCTACATGCATTTTTACAAGTTGTTTGAACTTAAATGTGTTTTGGCAGTGTGTGTACACATCCACCCTGTAATGATAAATATCCACCCAGTGTTTTTTTTTTATCTACTAAAATCTTTACCCCTTTCTCAAATCGAGCCGATCTCAGATGCCTGTCTGTGTGACAAAAACAGGCCCTTCCCATGATAGTTTGATTGACAGTAGCGTTTCAGCACAGACTGAGACTGAGTTGTCGTCTACCGCTAGGAATGCCCGAAATGAGCTTTCATCAGTCCGCCATTGTTTCACCGCGGGAAGCAGATGTAGACAAGAATGACTCCTAGCGAAGAGGTGTTTGTTGTTGGATGTAATAATGAACATAGCAGTCGTCATTAACTCCCGACATCTGAGCCACTGAAGAAGCAGTGGATTACCTTTGTTTCTGAAGGGAATGCACCCCTCGATCTACCTAAATGCGTCTATGTTCGCGCGAATCATTTGTGATCCAGCCTCACCTACAGAAGAAGTGAGTATAAGGTTTTTTAATGAATCTTTGCAAATCGCCTTTCCTAATAATGTGCTAATTAGCAAGTTTCACGAGGAATGCGGATAAAGTAAACAGTCTCTCAGAGAGCAAAGAGAGGGGCGGGGTCAGCAGAGCTAATTAACATTTAAAGGAAAATGCTACAAAAACGGCTTGCTCTGAAAAGAGCTGTTTTGACAGGGTAAAAAAAGGTGTTTTTTTACACTACCAATGAGAAATTTTAACCAAACTATGTTAAAGACTTTTCATTAAGACCCCAAAGAATCATATCAACTTGTGGAAAATGGGCAATAAGCGACAACTTTAAGAAATGAACGTTGTAATAGGCAAAATTGAAACATAGGGTGAAAATGAGAAGCATTAACTCACATATCAGAACTCTCTTCTATGAAGTGGCTGTACTTATTTTTCAGCATTTCAGTGGTTCTAAATAGTTTCATAAAATGCCACCATTATTTGGTTACACTTATTTATTATGTCCACTTTAGACATTCTACTAACTATAAGTAACTTTGCAACTACATTTCAACTAACTCTCAGAGTAGACCGTTAGGTTAGGTTAGTTTACATATACTTGCAAAGTTTCTATTAGTCAGCATGTATGTATGTTGTGGACCATCAAAATAAAGTGTAAGAAGATATTAAGCAGACAGTCTACAAATACTCTAATGACTAATGCAAAATTACTTACTGTTAGTAGAATGTCTAAAGTGGACTATCAAAATAAAGTGTTACCCATTATTTAAATGTATTTTATTGTGTAATAATCAACCACAGATAAATCCACCCCTAAACGGCAAATAAAAACAAAACCAACTGTGACTAATCGCTCGTTTTCCATGTCAGTCACTTGGATCTTTCTGTCTAAATGGGTGGTTATTTGCCAGAATAAGCTGCAATAAGGACCAGACCTTTTACCATTCAGTCAAAGGTCTGGCTAGACGAGACTAAGAGCAACAACAAGCTGAAAAGTGAGGAGATGAAACAGCCTGTAAAAGAACAAAACACTACACACACACACATGCACATAGATACACACACACCCATCTTTACAAGAGAATGTCCAGAGGCTCTCAGCCACTTGAGCAGCTACTGACACACCGCCAGAGAACGAGGAAGACACATCAGAGCAATAGGCAGCCTGTAATCATAGCCTGACCTCTCTGCAATTATCGCCATCTCGCAGGAAACAGCACGCTGTCCTGCGACTAATACATAACTCGCAACTCACAGCCAAGCAACACACAAACACAAGCAGACCAAAAGCAAGTGTCTGTCCCTCTCCTTTGGAGAGGAATAATAACTGACTACTTACTGAATACCACACAGTAAACACCGTATACTGACTACTATTTTAAAACAGGGAGTGACCACCACAGCTGGCCCGTACTGCACCACATAGCACCTGAGTGTTCGCACACCAGCAGAATGGCATTTTGCCTCACCCATGGCCCCAACTAAATTTGTTCTTTTTAATAAATTTCCACACCCCATAATGTAAACTCATGGGAAGCTTTCTGCCGCCGGGGGGCGACACACGCACATTACGAGTTTCTTGAATCGTGTAAAAGTTCGAATTCTAAGGAAGTCTCTATTTGACATGTTCTTTGTCGAGCGCTGTTTCTAACCACAGATTGCCCACACACAACCACACGCTCAAGTTCATGTACTCCCGTATACACATTTGCAATTCATGGGTCTGAACTTCAAGACCCGCATTAGTGCACACTCCCCTAGTAGTTCGTACAAATTCAGCCTCTGTGGTTCCCTCCGATCACCACCAGAGGGAACTATCACCGGAGTACTGAGCGATCCCTTTGGACTCCAGTTCCCACAATGCCCTATGCCAGAGTCTAATCACCTGCACAGGTGTTTCCTATTGCCCGGTCTATTTAAACTGTGCCTTCCCTGCTCTCATTGCAAAGTCTTGTTTTGCCTTGCTGACATTTCTGAGCGTTTACCCTGTGTTGTGACATACCCCCCATGTGAGTTGATTACCCGGACTGTTTACCCGTTTACGATTGCTTGCTGCCTACCTATTCTGACCCTGCCTGCTTTGTTGATTCATGCCATTGATTGTCTGCCGCCTGCCTCGACCCTTATAACAAACTCTGTTTACGATTCTGCCCAGCCTTCGTTGTCTCTAACGCCAGTTTACGATTTATGCCCCCCCTGTTTGAAAGGCCTTGTGCCTAATACGATGCACAACCATTGGATTTCACCTAACGCCATGCACCTCCTTGGTTACACGTGAGTCCGTAATATGTACATCTATGCAAGTTATGTAGCAATCCTAGTGCTGGCAAGATAATCACATACACAACCCCCAACGACAAAGTTGTGTACATAGTACATATTTGCCCCCCCCCCCCCCCCCCCCCCCCCCCCCCTTTCCGCCGGCTGCTGTGTATAGGCCTCCTTCACTCTCAGCTCCATAAATACACACACATATTAAGGAAAAATGTCTCTGCTTTATCTACCTCCTCAACACTCACAATCGCAATTACGTGACTGCTCAACCGATTCATCGCGAGTAATCGCATCCAACATAAGTTTAATGGCATGATGGACACCCCCCACCCACACCCCCCCACAGCACATCCGCTGCGCGACCTGTGTTCACTCCCCTTGTGTATATATAAATACACACTCATACGGTATACGCACTTTTCCCAACCTCCATGACATGTATTTGAATTGTTTATTATATTCACTTCACGTAATTTCTATTACTCATCAATAATATTAATATATAACACTTCAAGACAACTTCTTAAATATATACATGCCATGGTTGACTGTACCCGCTTATATTTATAAATATACACAGTACACACACACAGCCTATTATATAAACAAAAACTTTTATTTTGGCCAGAGCAGTATCATTGTCACCAGCCATAGTAGTATGCTAACTTACAAGCATTTGATTCAAAACCCACAAATGCTGCGTAAATTAAACACTTACCTTAGTGGGACGCCGACGCTGGGCTTAACACGACAAGATGGAGCGTTATCGGTCATCGTTAAGAACCCGTTATGCACCACCCAGACATAACAACTGTTTTTACATTGCCCGACCACACATCACATTATTTTATTTTGGGAATTACAAAATATTCTTAACTTTCTAAAGTTAGAAAAAAAAAAGAAAATGGCAGTTTAAAAGTTAGAAAATATTATTCTATTGTTTTATTTGGTTACACTTTAGTTTAAGGTCCAATTCTCACTATTAACAATAAAGTATTACTTTGCTTTACTACCTAATCTGGCTATATTAATAGTAGTAAGGTATGCTCATGAATAAGGCATTAATATGTGCTTTATTACTAATAAACAGCCAATATGCTAGTATATGCATGCTAGTAAGCAACTAGTTAATAGTGAAAATTAGTCCTTAAAATAAAGTGATACCTTTTATATTATTAAATTATTTTATTCTAAAGAACGATTCATGCATCTGGCCCCTGGTAGTCTGAACAAATAATGATTCGAGAAAGAGATGTAACAGTTCTTGTCCGATATTAATTCACTCTGCATTATGGGTTACAGTTCTCACACAGTGTACCTGCTTGTACATTTTGGCAAATGTCATGCATCTTCTCCATAAAGAATATTTGTATACTGTACACACCATAGTATGCATAGCAATATTAATGTTAGTATGTTAGAATGCTATTCCAAACATAACCCAAGTGTAGAGTCAGTTGTTTGCTTGACACCCATTTTCCTCTTTTCACATCGTCCTTCTAACTGAGAGCCAGAAAATGGGAGACAATCGGCCGCTTTACAGAGCACGACAGAGAAAAATGGCAGCAACGTGTGAAAAGATGAAAGAATAAAAGCGCCATTATTACTGCACAGTAATGATGCCTGCGGAGGAAAGAGATGGCGGTGAAAGAATGCAGCCTAATAAAGACTAAGAAGTGAAACGCACTAGCACCATTACCCAGTGTGCTGCTGCGCTTGGGTGTCACTTCAAAGCATTCCCAGCTATTAATCAGATGCTATCCTACACCCCTCAACCCCCCCCATTCCCAAATCCCGACTCAACCTCGCCTCCATCCACGAGCATTAACCAGCTCCACCCCCCAGAACTACACACAGAGTAATCATTACTAGACATAGATCAAACCTCGCTCACAAACACACCCTAATCATACCATCTGCACCAATTAATTCACCTGCCACTTCATCCGGAAAGACACTGCTTTATTCTCAGGGCTCTACAGTAAGGTTTTCTCTGCTGGCCTGTCAGTGCTTGTACTTGCCTAACAGTATTTTTACTGGACCTACCATAAAAAAATTTCAGCATCATATTTTTATACGAGTCAGAGATATATATTTATAGTTTCCAGCAGGGCCATAACTCCCATTGACATTGAGAGGGGCGAGTCGCCTGCAGTAATCAGATATGGCCAAATTGTCGGCCCTTAATATTTGATATTCTTGATGCCGCTCTGCAGCACTCTATTGCACTCTCTGTTTGTTTTTCAGGATGACAAAAGGTTCAAAGTTACATTTGTAGGCTGGTCTGCTTCAGTGAACTAAGCATGATTTGCATAGCAATGCTTCCATTTTAATAGTGAAAGAGTGTAAGGTACAATATACGTACCTTAACATTTAATATCTGACAACTGTTTTACTGTAGAACTGTTAAACAACCAACAGTAATGTCTATTGATGTAAACTAATTTTTTTTTGTCAGATTACACCATTTTCAATTGAAAATATAAGCTATGATAAAGTGATCCATGTAACAGAGCCCTTTTGGTATATTGGGCATATAAATAAGAGTGAATGTGTATATATACAGTGTTTTGCAAAAGTATTCAGAAGGTTCACCTTCCAACAGGACAGTCAGTTTTCAGGCCCCACCATAGCACAGAGAAACTGCATTTGTTAAAATTACAAATTACTTGCTTCTTTCGTCAGACCAAGGCTGTATCTCATTGGTAGTTTTACTTTATCTTAGTGCTGTGTTCGACACCACAGATCATGACATACTCATAGATTGATTACAAAACCATACGGGTATTCAAGGGCAGGCTTTAAGATGGTTTAGATCCTACCTGTCCGATCGCTACCACATTGTTTATTTAAATGGGGAGTCATCTCAATTATCACAGTAAAATATGGAGTGCCACAAGGAACTGTCCTAGGTCCTATTTTCGATATACACGTTGCCCCTTGGCAATATTATTAGAAAATACAGGATTAGCTTCAATTGTTATGCTGATGATACTCAACTACAAATCTCAACAAGACCAGATGAAACTTAATTATCTAAGCTAACAGAGTGTATTAAAAATTTAAAAGATTGGATGACCAATAATTTTCTACTAAATTCGTGGATAAGATAGAGATATTACTTATTGGACCAAAAAACAGTACACAGAATCTCTCAGATTATAATTTGCAACTAGACGGGTGTACTGTTACTTCTTCTACAGTCAAAAATCTGGGTGTTATACTAGATAGCAAATTGTCTTTTTAAAATCATATTTCCCATGTTATAAAACAGCATTCTTCCATCTTAGAAAACATTGCCAAGTTACGAAACATGATACCTTTTTCTGATGCAGAACAGCTAGTTCATGCTTTCATGACCTCTAGACTGGACTATTGTAATGCACTGATAGGTGGTTGTCCTGCATCTTCAATAACCAAGCTACAGGAGGCAACAGGTTCAGCCACACTCTGTCTGTTGACATTTAGATTGAACAAGAAATATCTATTGGCCAAGCATCAAATAATGGCATCCGAATCTTGTACTGCGTTAGATCTGATCAAAAGAACATTACTATTCTTTAGCTGGTTAAACAGCAATTATTATGACCACTTAGAAAAGTACTTAGTTCAGTTTTTTTAATTTTAATAAATTTGCAAAGTTGTCACAAACCTGTGTTTTGCTTTGTCAGTATTGTTTATGGAGTATAGATTGATGTGGGAAAAAAAAAGTAATTTAAAGCAGTTTAACAAGGCAGCAAAAATACAAACAAGGCACTGTATATACAGATAGATAGATAGATAGATAGATAGATAGATAGATAGATAGATAGATAGATAGATTTCAGTAGTTAGGAAATCATGTAATCGGCATTGTTTTGGCAATATGTTAAAGTATGTAAAATAATCAAGGACGGAGATAGAGGTGGAGGTGTTTGACACTGGCAATTGTTGCATTTACAGTGGGGCTCTTGCCTGGCCCCCCAGCGTACTGAAAAACCTGCCACAGGAGTTGGGGAGGGGGGGGGGGTGTTTTGATCAGGTCCAGGCAGGCCCAGCGCAGTGGTGATACACCCTCAGAGCCATAAATCCAGCCTGGATCTCCCCACGGCCTCCAGAGAGGAATCATCATCACTCCTGTACCATAGCACGGGATTAACTCCTGCACCGCAGCTGTCTCTTTAATATTAGATAGATGTTATACAATTCTAATCCCTCGCACTAACCTCTTTAACTGTCTCCACACTAAACAATGTGCTTTTCGCACACATCCTAGAAGCTCGGAGACTCTAACAAAGCCACTGTTTCAAATTTCCTGCAGAACTTTATAAAATCTGATATTTCAGAAAGAAAATGTGAGTGGATTACACTGGAGGGGTTTAAAGGCAATTAATATTCAGTAATATTAACAATTTAACTGCACTGACACTAATGGATGAAAACCTGAACTGAATTAAATAAACATAAACTAAATAAACTGGCTTGAGCTGAATAATGACACTAGTGTCTACTGTAGAGCTGATTATAACGGAAACTTGTTTCATAATTGATTAATTTTACAACATTAACGCTGTTAGTTTCCTGTTTATTAATGTGAAGCTGCTTGAAGCGATCTGGGGTGTTTTCCACTGGCCCGTGCAAAGAGGCTTTAAGGGTCTTCATCGTCTTGTCTGTCGAATGGGAGCTTTCCATGAAAAAATCTAGAAGATTTTATTTGCCAGGTCTCTAAAGTCACCTTTTATATCAGCAAGGTAAAAATCATCAAAACCAAAATGGGTAGAAAAGTAACAGCACCTATCCTCAATGGTGCCGCATTCACATGGAGCATTAAAACACTGGAAAACGAGTGTTAAAAACACCAAACTAATGCTAGCGTTCGGAGTTTGTTCAATTTTCACTATGGAACAGAAATAGTGATGTCACCCTTGCTCAGTAACTGATTTCTGTCAAACGGGTTTCAGAAGTAAGAAATAAATAATAAGTTATCAAACATATTGAAATAAGGCTTTATTCGAGATTTGACTCACATGTGTCTCTGTGAAAACAGCATGGACACTGTGCTGTATTTAAACGTGCCCATCTGACGAAAAACAACAAACGTACAGAGAACCGATCAGAAGAGAGAGAGATGACAGAGAGGAAAGAGGAGGCCGGTACTCTAGTGGGCAAGTGTGCACTAGGGCAGAATGAGGACAAAGGCTATGCCGAGTTACCATTCCTATGTTACTATTCTGTAGTATTGCAGTATGATACTTAGAAAAACAGTATGACATTTTCTGCCATACAAAAGTGGACACAGTGATTCTAATAACATCTTTATAAAATGCACAGTTCATGCATTAGATGCAGCAATTGTATCACCATGATTTTTCCTCTTGTCTGCAAGGGCCATATTTAGTATAATAAGATGTGCAATATTAATTCTAAGTTCCAGTTTAGGGCCTGTTTTAAAAAAGGTTCTTATCTCAAGGGTCAATTATGTTGTACTAAAAAAAGAACATAGTTTGTGTATTTGGGTACGCAATGGTTATGCTGGTTCATAAAAAGCAATTAGTGTCCCAGACTGTACATATGGTTACCTCGATGCCCCGCCTTTCTGAAACGCGTTTTTTACAAAGCTCATCGGTCTGAACAAGCGAGGTGTGCTGTGATTGGCCAGATATCCAGTGCGTTGTGATTGGCCGAAATACCTCAAGCGTGTGATGGAAATGTTTTACGCCCCTTACCATACTGTGATGTGTGTCCCGGCCAGAGCGATGAGACAAAAACAATAAAACCCATTATAAACGAGGCATTTTGTTGCATCCAGTGGGGACATAATTACTGATTTATGACTTATACTGTCTTTTTACGCGTGCGTTGCATCGCGCCGCGTAAAACATAAAACCAGTCTGCATTTGTGATCGGAGAAATGACAAACAACAAGCACTACTTTACACTGCTCAAAACTCGCGTTTGAATATTCAGTGGCAAATTCTTTATATATATAGAAAACGTACTTACAGTCTGTGAGTTAGAACAGCCGGCATTGTAGGCTACTCTTCAGGATCAGGAAACAGTGCTCCATAAAATGCGCTGCACACATCGGAATATATGGGCTGAACTGTTCTGGAACAGTGTTGTAAAAAAAACTTAACCACTGATTTCTAGTCGGGTCCTCTTTTGGAAGGTCAAAACAAGTGTTCGCTTTCAAACGAAACACACAGCGTCAACCACGGAGGCTAGAGTGGAGCGGAGGTGAGCGTTGACTGAAGGTGAGCGGGGACGGCCGGTGGCTTGGAACGGCGTGAGGAACCGGGGGCTTGCAGGCAACCACAAGGGCCGACCCCCTGGGGACTCCGCTTCATCCACGGTTAAAGCCTATCCGGCGATCGACAGCGTGAAGTTGATTTTTTTCCTCAGCGACCAGCACGGATCAGTTTTAGGCATGACGAAGCGGATATCGTCCTCTTTTGGAAGACCAAACAAACACAACGAAACACACAGTGCCTTCACAACATGGCGGCGGTGGCGGCAACAATACTACAGCAAGAATTAAAGTTACGCCTTCTTTCTATGCGTGAACATTTAGGCAACGTTATGCAAATCTTCCCACATAGCGAAGTAGATATGTGGGGGCATGTTAGAACAAGCCTCTTTAGGTAGGCGTGGTTGACTCTTAAATTTTATGAAGAATATCTCTTTGGATTGAGACTTTAGTCTTTGCAACTTCAAAAATCTTCTTTATGCACCAAGAGCTTTTAACACTCCAAAGAAAAAGGAAAAATTGAAATTGCATCATATGACCCCTTTAAATGCAAAAAAAAAATTCTCCAAACAGTGCGTCTGTGAGCAGCACAGTGACAATGTATTCTATAGGCTCACTCCGAGTGCAACAAGTCACTGTGCATTTGAGACACAGGCAGCTGCGTTCAGCCTCCCTCGAGACTGATTCAATTGGAATTTCTGATGCTAATCTTTGTTTTTGCACAAAAGGGTCGACGCATCTTTAAAAAGAATGCAGCATGTATATTTAATGGCACAACTCTTACTCGGTACAGTGTATCAGTGAAGTCTGTCAATCTGATGACACACACAACCAATTAGTGACAAATTCTCATTCATGAGTGTGAACTGATAGTAAGGAACAGGTTTGACTTGACACAAACAAAGCAATATAGTGTCTTGTGTCTTGCCTCTTATTTACTTATTTACTTAGCTGTAAGTAAAAACATTTTTAAGAGTGTATGAAGAATTAGGGAGTGTAAGAATTAGTAAAGACAAAATAATAATTTACTATATGAATTTTCTTAATGTGCCACGTATTTCCAAGTAAAACAGAATATTTAATATTAATTAATGCACGGGAAGAGGATATTAAGGATGTCAAATATGATTAACAATTTTTGTTTGTTTGTTTTTGTGTGCTGGGATTTTTGTCATTGTTTGTTTGTGGGGTTTTTTCCATGTTTTGGTTTCCGTTTTTTGTTTTTTGTGTTGTTCTTTCTCGTTGATCTGTGTTGGGGGGGGGGGGGGGGGTCTGGTTTTGTTTGTTTTGTTGTGCCAATGGAATGGTTATGTCACAGAAGAATTCATTTAATAAAGATAATGAAAACAAATTGATGAAATATGCACAGTAACATCCTAAAACATCATAGTATACTAGTACAATACTTACTTAGTATAATATTAATAATAGCAATAATACTTTATGAATAAAAACACAAAATTCAATGGGACAATATAGGTTGTATTACATACAACTGTCAAGACATTTTTGTTTGCTTGTACAAACTAAGTCTGATTGATTATTTATTTATTTATTTACTTATTTACTTACTTACTTACTTATTTACTTACTTATTTACTTATTTATTTATTTACTTTTATCAGAGGATAACCATGACTGTTTGAGCAAATAGCAGAATTGTTAGTTTTCCTTTGTGTAAGTTATAAAATGTATAGTTAACTGTTTCTGTTTTAAAATACCATAACGGTAGCACTTGGCATGTTAACATATGTTAATTACATTAGTTTTCATGACAAATAATGAACAATACTTCTAAAGCATATATTAAACATTTAATAATTTACATTTTAAGATCAAAAGTTAATAGTATGTAACAGATCTTGAGGTAACAGTGAACAGTTGTATTTTTACTACTATTTTTACTACTAATATTGTGAGAAATGTCATTGTTAGTCAGTGCATTAACTATTGGGAGGTCAGTAAACACCCCTCAACATCCAGACCCACAATCCACCTCCATCTAAAACCCAACATGCTTTTCTCTGCTTTGTTCTCTGAAAGATTACAATAATAAAACAGAAATTAAAAACAAGTAATCCGGATTTTCTGCTTGAGCCGTTAATAATGTCTAACAGCTGTCACAAATGCTGCACAACCACACGTGGCGGTTGGCCCGAGGCCGCCTGATGAGAGGGAGAGAGACGGTTCCCTTTACCTGCAGGTCCACTAAACATCTCTTTTGCTTGTCTTGTTTAAGGGTTTATTCTTCGAAAGCTGCTGTAGTTTAAGGGAAGTGTGAGCTTCCTCTGCTGAAGTGTAAAACACGCGGCAGGGTTCGAAAATGTGATAGGGGTTATGTGATACAGGAAGGATTGCCCGCCCAGCTTGTCTTCTTTGTGTAGGGTTGCAGTGCCCGCCTGACCTCCAGCGGCTGTGTGGCACAGTGCCACGCTGCATACACACGCTTATCAAACTAAATATGAACATTACATAGACTTCCATTGTTCTTATATAAAGCGTTAAATACTATAAACTAACCCTCTAATACAAACAAAAAAAAAAAAAAACTACCACTGTAAGAGATAAAGGGCACAGGTTATTATAAGGTCCAAGGTCCGCCATTAACAAACTATTAACTACGAATTTAGCTCGAAATTAAGTGAATTTGTGATTATAATAGTAGTAAGGTAGTTGTTAGTTAGGTATTGGGTGGATAGAGAGTGTAGAACGTTATTGTCATGAACACAGGTCCATGTGCCTAAAAGTACTAATAAACAGCCAGTGTGCTAGTAATATGCATGCTATAAGCAACTGGTTAATAGTGAGAATCGGTCCCTATAGTAAAGTGTTACTGAAATAAATCTGTAAAATTACTGCCAGCTCATTACCAGGACAAACTCCATTCAATTTACGGACATTTCGGTTAACTCTAAAACACAATGCAATAGTTTAAAATTCCTCTATTATACTTTTTTTGTTGTTGTTGATTGTTTTCAACTGAATTTTAATCATTCATTCATTCATTTATCTATATGCAGTGCTTGAAGTGGAAAAAAAAGAAGTGCCGGTACTCGAACGATACCAAACAGGACCCCAACCACCCCCAGGGAGAGGCCAAAGGACAACACACGCATGATCCTATTACGGATCCATCAGAAGAACTAAATCTTGTACCACCGGCATAATCAGCGTTCATTATAAAACACTCTTGCATTTAAGCCAAATACATGCTGAAAATAATAATTTTACTGACATCTGGACGGACGTAAGTCACTATTCTTTCCGCAATCGCTGATGAAATCGCCCGCGTTTTCTCTGCATTGGGCTGTTTTAAACTTAGTGTTGAATTGGTTTACTGCATCCTAGGACTTTCCAGGAGTTTACCGGTTTAAAATGATGTGATCGCAAAAGCCTGCTATTAATTTAAGGTATTATTTTTGTTATAAAGTACTGATTCAAATTAGTAATCAATACTTTATTATTTTACCACTCTGCGCGCATCCCCTGACATGCTCTCGCGCCCCACACACTCCGCTTGCATTCGATCACGTGATTGGTTGAGATGAGAGGTGATCCCGGCTGGGTAGTGTGATTTATATAGTGTCCTTTCTAATCATATTATGGGATCATATAATCACCCAGACCCTGACACTTTTATTCTGAGTACCAGCAACATGTCAGAAAGTGCAGGTACTCTAAAGGCTAAAATATAGAAGTACCGGTGCGTACCGGCCCACTTCAAGCACTGTCTATATGACAATGTTCCAAAATGTCCTCAAATGTTTTTTTTTTGTCAAATTAGATAACTAAGGAAAGGACCAATAGCTAAGTAAAACACACGTTTACACAGCTATGGAAATGAGGACCTAGACAGCTATTGTTTTCTCTAAAGCCAGCTGTAATTACTATAGACTAACCCTAATCCAGATTATTCCCCTAAAAAAGGTTTTGCATTGAAAGACATTGGGCTATTTATTTCATTTATGAATTGTTTTTACCATCTTAAAGGTTCTTGGATGTCCCCAAGTGAAGTTTTGTCCAAATTAGCTTACCTCTGGGCACATTTCTTTCACCAAACTAATTCTATTGCTAATTGTACACACATACACACACAAACACACTGGCCAAACAGACAACCCTACAGCTGATTCTGCCCCAGCAAAGCAAATAACTGTTAATCAGGTCAATAAATTAAGCACAAAATGATACACAAAAACATATTCATGCAGCATATACAATTTCTGAATTCAGCATGTAATAGTTTGTTAACCTCCATGATACATTGTTGGTTTCACATAATTCATTAAAAACATTGAAATAATTTAAACACTGGACCAGTATGGACATCTTGGACCAGTTTGTGGTGAAAGTGATAAGGTGAGTCTGTTCTCTGTTCACATTAAGAACGATAACTTTAAAGAAAACTATAATAATAACTATATAAGCATCCGCGCCAACGCATGATAACATTCTATTTATTATATAAGCATGCACTGCAGTTTTGTCATCTGCTACTTTACATGCTCAAGCTCTTTAAAAGTCTGGTGGATTCTGATTGGCTGATTGTCAATGTTTTTATCGTTTAACAGCTGGACAAAAAAAATCTGAAACTGCTTCCAATGATATTGTTCCCCTGTGTTGTTATTGCTATCATTGTGGCGTATTCTCATTGAATTGGAATGATTATTAAAACTTTATAGTTATAGTCCTTGGTGTGAACAGGCTGGGTGCTGGTTTTTTTCCCAAAACATCATTAGCAAACTATGGTCGTTAGTTCCATTGAACTCTATTGGTAACGACGGAACTTGCGACCATAGTTGCTTTTGGGAAACGCACACAGGTTAGCTTTCTATAGAAAATAGCCAGGCCAGGAGAATCTCTATGTCTAGTCATGTCCTAACACACACCAGCCACACACAAAACGACACATCAAAACACTTAAAACAACAAGAACTGATTGGATTGTGAAAACTTTGTGTAATCGACCAATCGAAGCACTGTGGTTGAAGAGGAGGGTTACTGTAGAGGTGGAGCAAGTTATTATATATTTTGATGAAAGATTAATACAAAGACATCCTTTTTTTATTATTGTGCACTGATTAATTGTTCACACAGCAAGCAAGTACATTACGATTTTGATTTCATGTTTTTTTTAAACCATGCAGGATAAGAATAGAAACGGTTTCTAACAGTATCAGTGGAGCCCAAACTGTAATCTCAGATAGTTTTGGAAGTGAGAGAGACTTTATGGCTTGCCAACCTCATATCTCCCAGCAAACCCCTTCATCAGGTCTGCCATAAACACCAGACACGCTTTCATAACACCACTAAACACCTGTGCCTGCCTTTACATCCCCTTACCCCCTCGTCTGAGACGTTCACGCAATGAGCCCTTTAATAAATTCGCTCAGTACAGTTATTTATTCCCCTCTGGAAAGTAAAGCACAAGGGTAAGCGGCAGTCAGCAGGGTTAACCTGTAAACAGAGCAGGGTTGCTGGGATATCCAGGCAGGATATAAGAATGAGGGGACAGAGAGGGACGTTCTGCCCCTCCAAGACAATAAAAGAGGAGGGAGGGTGTGTTTTTATCTTTGAGCAACATGCTGTAAAACACACACAAAGCTGTGATCGGAAACAATGGTCCTGGGCTGTGTGTGTGTGTGTGTTTGTGGTGTGGGGGGGTGCAGGAAGGAAGCCAACTCAACCCCACCAAGACACAAGACCATGCGCAAGAAGAACAGGAGAAGCAAGGGTTGGAGGAAATGGAGACAAATTGGGTGCAACAGCAAGCATCATAACAAGATGCTTACCATGAGAATGCTTTAAAGTTGGACTTCTAGAAGAAACGGATCAGTGAAACAATTTCACAACAGTAGATGGGTTAATACAGTTCAAATAACGCCATAAAGAGTAGAAACTAGGCTAGCTGGGGTTTTTTTTTTTTTTGATTTCCTTTTAAAACAATGTAAGTGGTGTTGATGCTAAGGTCATTGTGGTTGCTTGGGTTGTTGGTAAAGTTTAAAAGCAACTTTAACTGATTTAAATTTGCTATGGTTCAATGAAAATTGGCATTGAAGGTTCAATGAAGAACCT
>JADLZN010002686.1:0-126308 GCA_018155175.1 Sinocyclocheilus anophthalmus | reverse complement strand
CTGCGATGCAATATCTTTAGAGAAAATATTTTAAATTGAACAATAAAAAAACAATTCATAGATATAATAAATAGTGAGCAGAAAAGCGCAAATAGGCTACTACAATATGGAATTTTAAACATGTAAGATATATTTATGAAAATATCACTGGTAATTTGAGCAGTAAACTGAACAAGGCCATACAAGCTTTAACTGAGAAAGAATAATTTCACAAAATGACTTATTACACAAATGCCTTAGAAATATAAATAAGAATCTTTAAATGAAGCGAATAAATGCGGGCTGTAGCTACACTTAAGTGCATATATTTATTAATAATTTTATATTTATAGGCTTTCCATTTCCCCTTTGGATGTTGCACCATAATTGTTTGTGCTGTTTAGTTAACATTATTTTCTTTGAAGGTCTTTTTTGTTTTTATTCGACGTTAGGCGACACAACCATGACATTAAAAAAAAAAAATTAATTACTTACTGGTATGTATATATCCTTGCATAACAATAAATAATTTTAATTAGAAATCAAGAAACGCATTCAGAGCAATGATGCCGCTTATTCTAAAAAGCATATTTCAGTGGCTCAGTCCTAATTCCCCTCATACGATTGCAGCAATGGTCGTTCGCCGGTCTCGGGCTTCTCTAGGCCCCTGAAGTCGCGAATCGGGTCTCGGAGCGGCGATCCTCTTGTCCGGCGCCGATATTGCCTCTCAACTCCGCGAGAGTAAACACGCGCGCTGATTGGCCAGATTCACGAATGATAATGAGCTGGCGTCGCTCGCCTGGGGACACTCCGCGCTCTGATTGGTCGAAATCTGTGACCAATAGGAATTCGCCGTGGAGAGCGAGAGCAATGAGGCGAGCGGCAAATTCAAGCGAAATACTAAAGACAGGTTACAATGTGTTAAAACCTTAAATAGTCCTTTGCAAACGAGCACAGGGTTCCGACCTGGAGAAGATTACCAGCCGCTGTCTTTAATAACATCCAGCAGGTATGTATAATGTATTTTCATTAAAAAAACACCATACTTGTGACAAATTAAAACAAACACTATTTAGTACAGCCTTCTTTAAGTGCGACAGATTCATATATAGGCTACCTTAAGTATATAAATGACTGCAACTGCACTGTGTTATTTTGCATTAGTTTATTTAACGCTAATAGCCCGTGTGTGGGTTTATGAGCACGCTTTTAAAAAAGGCTGCATTTGGAGGAGGATTTGATTGGTTGGCACGTTGCCAGCGTATTGTCACTCACGGAGTGTAAACAAGACTCTGATTGGCTGCTCGCCAGTCCGCATTGGAAAAAAAATACTGGATCTGCGGTCTCAAGGCGTCCCAGGTTAGATGATGAAAACAGATAAGAAGGAACCGTTTCAAGGCGCTCCAAAAGGCGGACCCTCTATGGCCCTGGAGCTATACGCGGAGAACACAAGAAGAAGTGCAGAAAGAAATGTTCGATATGTTCGAATATCGAATTCGTTGTGCGATACTTTCAGACCTGGAACGGAGAAACATGATACCGATTTCTGGACACATCGGTAAGAATGAAGAAAAACGGTAAAAAAAAAGAAAAGAAAAAAGAAGTGTTTGGATCAGCTTTCCTCGAACTCATTTATTCTGAGAGACAGATAAATCAAGAATAATGCCCGATAGAGTTGAAACAAGGATGCATGAAAACGCTACGCTAGATATTTTATAACAATATATAAAAGATTTACAAAAAGAAAAAAAAAATTATCAGTTTCGTCAAATCTTTTAGCATGAAAGGCATGTGCTATCAAAGAGGAAATGTGGTTTATATATATATATATATATTATATTGCCTAGTATATAACCTATAGTTAAAATAATCTAATGAAATCACGTTTCTAATTACATTTAATTTTGCCTTAGTAATGTTGCGATTTCAGGTTTATGCACGCTCTGTCGGTCGCCACCCGTTAATTCAGACAACCACACTGAAAGTACTATACTATCTGAACAATATACTACATTAGTCGAATATTCAAGCATGATGTTCTCACTTCTGTAGTGCCGATGTCTGCTACATGATGCTCCTTTTCTCTCGTCAGGGTCGCGTTTTTAAGCTTGAATGTGTATTGAGAAACATTTAATGCATTGTATTTTTTTTCTTCGCATCGTTGTGACCATGTGTCAACATGAATTATACGTGCAGATACAGAATGAGTGATTTCCCTATAGAAAGAAGAGCAAATCAAGAGGACTGAATGACTGGTCTCTGATTGACAGTCCAGCTTTAGCTCTCCAGCTCAAAGGAAGCAAGAACTTGGTTTCTCTGAGGAGATTCAAAAGGGTTTAAATGGACTTGCATATTTCTGTTTTTGTGTAAATGGTATAAATATAACAAACGCCTTTTAAAAATCACTCAAATAAGGTATTTTTCCAAAAATAATGCTACATCATGCAGTAGGACCACCTTACAAATGGATCCTGGACATTGTTTATCATGCAAAACAAATGCAATTATTTTTAATAAATTTAAAAAAAAACTGCTTTGTTCAGAATTTTGTGTGTTTTACTGTAATTAATTTTTACTTTTGATACAGCCATCTGTTTCTTCAAAAAAATAAAAATCAGCATACAGAGAACAATGTTTGCGTGTGTGTGTGTGTGTGTGTGTGTGTGTGTGCTCGTGCGCGCATTACATTCAGCAGTTGTCTTAAAATATAGATGGATTAAACTAAACCAATGGCAGACTGCATACCACTTAACCACCTAAACACCTAACTACAGTGTTGCATTGATAAAGAAACAAAAAGCTGCCTTTGCTGATGCTACCATTCAAAGCAATTTTTAAACCCAAATGAGAAATTTGTCTGTCTAGGTTGGAATTAAATGTATTTAGTCACATTGGTTACTGTTAAAAAAATAATAATAAAAAAAATAAAAAAAACATTTGTTCTCTATACTCTTCAGTGAAAATATGGTTGATGATACATGGAATATTTAAACATATTATTTATTTGGTAGACTATACTACAGAGGTGTCTTAATGTGAATATTAGATGTTCTTTGTATAACCTGACACTTAGATGCTAAACACGAATATAAACATCGACAGACCAGCCAGCAAGTAATATCTGGGAAAGCCTTTTTACAGACCAGTGTTCTGCTTGCTTTAATAAACAATTGTAGCCTAAGTGATATAAAATTGATCTGTCATATATGATCATGTGATTGCATATGACAAATCAGTTTTACCAGTGCTGATCATCTGGGAGCTTTATTTAATATTTTATTAATAAATCCTAGGTGGTACTAATAATCTCTCTGTAACTTTAAATTTACCAACCCCCAAATACTGACGTCAGCTGTCTCAGTTAACCCCTTTCCTGCCATTTGAATATCTCTGTGTTCTGTATATTAATTGTTTTATGTATTCCACACTAATGTGCTTGCTTTTTGTTTGGAAATAAATAAATGTCAAACTGTACTTTTTTTTTTTAAGTTAGATTTTAAGTGTTTCCAGGATTTGGACAAAACCTGGAAACTTTGGAATTTGATGACACAAAATCATGAAGCATAATCCATCTGAAATTGTATACAACAATAAAAAGCAATAGATTTCAGCAGGATTTTAAAATACATTCTCATATGTATAACACATATCCAAGATTATAATAAACCAAAATCATGAGTTTCTGCTTTCCACTCAAAATATGCTGTCTGTGTGGAAATTTGTTTATGTATTAATAAGTATTGCACACTTTATAAATTCACTTTAGCACTTTCAAGTATTATTCAGTTAAGCATTTGTAATCATAAAGGGATAGTTTACCCAAAAATGAAAACTTAATTACTCACCGTAATGTATGATACGAACTGCCTGACTTTTCTGTGGGAGAAAAAAGGAGAAAGTTGGATTTCATTACAGGTTGGAACAGCATGGAGTATATTTGAGGTTACTGACACTAAAGGTGTTCGGATGAAAAACATCATGCCAAGCAAAAGTGTCAAAAAAATTGAGATAATGACATAAAGGAGCATATTTGACCAGGATACTCTGCCCTATGAGGTAAAACCCTTCACGTGCCATATATTGTAGCTTGATCCATACGAAGCAGGTTCCAACCCTGTTCCTGGAGGCACACCACCAGTACAAATTTCTAAAACTAATCCTAATCAAAACCACAGATTCAACTCAACCTGCATTTAGGGAACCCTCATACTAAAAATGTGGGTCAGTATAAGAAGACATACCAAAATGTTTATTGTCGTTGCCTCTAGGCTGCATTCCTTTTTTTTCTTTATAAACCTTCCTCACTTTACGTGTCAGGTAGGATTATGGTGCATGAGGGCCCATTCTGGTGAAAACTCTTGCAATTGCTGAAGTGGAACGTCTACACCTTGATAATTGCAAATATGACTATGGGGGTATATAAAAAATATTCTATATCATAGAGTTGTTTGGGTTGGGATAAATTAAACACAATCTTCCCTGATGTCACAATTGTGTTGCATTGTGTATATGGAGCTGCCTGATGTGTACATATGAAGTACATTCGCTGCCTTAGTCAAAATCAAAAGGTTGAGGGTCTGTCCATATAAACTTCCCTCAACCACTTCACGAAGTGGAACACACTTCAAAATGGCAGCAGGGATTTCCCAGAGGGGAAGTGCTCAGGGAAGTTCATGAGAGTGTGTCTAAAAGCGAAGTGGAACACGACCTAGGAATAGGGCTGGGAAACACTGCCCTAAAGGATCGGGTAGCCAACCCTGCTTCTGGAGGCATACCTTTCTGCAGACTTCAGTTCCAGCCCTGCTCCAACACCTGCCTGTTATTTTAACTTAACCCTGGACACTTGGATTAGCTTGTTTAGATGTTTTTGATTAGAGCTGGGGTTAAACTCTGATTGGAAGCCTTATTTCTGTATTCTGTGACCAATGTTTCTCAGCTCCAGGCTCTGGCACCAACCTCCCAGAATGTTTTATTTGTCTTTCTATTTAACACAATAACAAGCTGATGAGTTAAATCAAGTCTGAATCAAGCTGATGTGCTGAACCAACTTTAGATGTCAGTTATTTAAAACATTCTGGGAGGTGGGTCCTGAGAAATGGGGTTGAGAAACACCGGTTTAAACCAGTGTTTCCCAACACTTTTCCTGTAGGTACCACAAGACTACACATTTCCAAACTCTTCCTAATCAAACACACCTGAATCAGCTCATTACTAGAGGCTCCAAAGCCTAAAATGGATAGGTCAGGTAGGATTTCCAAAATGCATACAGTTGTGGTGCCTTTAGGAAAAGAGTTGTGAATCACTGGTTCGGTCATGTCCAGTCCTAATCTTTTAGGGCCAGCATATTTTTGCTCCAACCACAATTGAACACACCTGAAGAAGCTTATTAAGGTCTTCAGGCTCACTAAAAACTGCCAAACAGGTGTGTTGGTGCTAAACTCAGCAGGGAAGTGGCCCTTCGGGAGCAGCAATGGGCAATCCTGGGCTGCGTTCCACTCCACTTTTAGACACACGCTCGCAAACTTCCCTAAGCACTTCCCCTTGGGGGAATCCCCGATGCCATTTTGAAGTACGTTCCACTTCGTAAAGTGGACGAGGGAAGTTTATATGGCCAGACACTCGACCCCTTGATTTTGACCAAGGGAGCAAGTCTGCTTCATATGCACACTTCAGGCCACTCCACAGACCCCAATGCAACACAATTGGGACGTCATCGCAGATCGCGTTTAATTTATCCCCACCCCAACCAACTCTATAATATATAAATGTTGAGGATGTCTATGTGTTGTTTGTATGTATGCATATCTGTATATGTTTGTTTTTTAAAACATTTATAACAGTCCAAGCATACCTATATACATATAGAATGTTGCATCAAACAAATTTGTAAAGGAAAAAAATGTTAATAAACCAACTCCATAGCGGATTCTAAGTGATCAAGGGCTTAGGACGTTCCAGTTCAGCACATTCCAAGGGTTCCGCCAGAAGTGGGTACTCATGCAACGTAATCAATGACGTACATCCGGGTAAATGAGACAGAGTGAAGTTTGCGAGTGAAGGGCATAAAAAAATGAACTGGAACGCAGCCATGGTTTAGACTACAAGACTTGAATTGGGTCTGTCCAATAAGGGAGAAAATGTGCAGTACTGGGGGTCTTGAGAACAGGTTTGAGAACCACTGCTGCAATCGTGGTCGGTCCCATTGTGCATAACATTTGTTCTTGCTGTGCTGGTTACAAACCTCAGTGCTAACCGAGTTAGATTAACATGACTGTGCCACTGAACTAAACGTGTTATTCAGGTAGTTAGCTATGCTGCTACACTGTCAGGCTACGTTTAAACAACAACGATGTAGTCAAAAACGGAAAAGTTTTTCCCTTGCGTTTTTCAAAAGTTTCACGTATACAGGATGTTTTCAAAACGATTCGCATTTACACATATCCACGAAAACGGCCAAAAACGCTGTATTACGTATGCCAGGCCAGTAGTTGGCGCTGTCACCTTGTTAGTAAACAGTACTTGTAGGGAAGTGAAGATTATATGATGTGTCTCCGCTGTTGGTTGTAATATTGGTGAAGTAAATCCACACTTTGCTGAAGAAGCGTTAGCAAACTCTTGAGCAGCAACAACAGTTCCATGTACTCCGCCATTGTTGTGTATATTTGTTCGCGCTTTCCTTTAAAATCGACACTTACTGCGCATGTCTACATACCTAACACACTACGCACACGCATGACGTCACTGTTTTCAAATATTCCCGTTTTGGGTGTTTACACGGAAACAATAACGTTGGCGTTTTCAAAAACTTGCACTTTGAAAAAAATATGCGTTTTCAGTCCCCAAAACAACATTGTCGTGTAAAAACAAACAGGCAAAGCACAAAAAGTTTCCCATTGGTGAAAAAACGTGTCGTATAAACGGACACTTTTTACCTTTAAAATTACCTTTATGGGCACAACAGCTAGTCACTGGGGCGAGTACCCTCACAAGGGACCTGTGTACACCTTATCAACCCCCTAAAAAGGGCTGTTGCAACCCCCTTTTTTTGAAAATTGAGAAGGTATTATGCTGTTGCATTATGAACTTTTGTGTTTTGGACATTCATTGGTATTCCATGACCATGAACTTGTATGACGCATTTGAACTGTGCACGCAAAGGGCCATGTTTAGACCTGGATTAGTATTATTATAATATATTATATATATTTTTTTTTTAATCTGATTCACAGGGGAACGGTTAAATACAGCGGAATTGGGCTTTTGGCGACTTGAAAATCATTCACCTGTTGCATTACTGACCAACAATATTGTGAATGTGGAGTGTTGAGAACAATGTTGTGAGAAAGCTCACCAAATATTTATTCCAAATTCGCTCAGAAAAAAAAGTACAAACGCGTCACTGGGGTGGCGCCTTATCCAACAGGTAAACCTAGTACATCCATTTATCCCTAAAGGGTGTATTTTAGCATGTTAAATGTACAAGTAATACCTAAATGGTACGTAAAGGGTGCAATTTAGTAACTTCACACCAGTGGCAGTTTTGGTATCTTTTTTTCCAATCAAAATCACAGTTATTATTCGTATCTTTGCCACTCACTTCCTTTCCTGCTCACTTGTAAGCAGCATAATAGCTTCATTCATTCAATCATATTCGTATGCCACAGCTCAGTGCTCCTGCAAAAGTGATTTAGAGTTTGATGAAATAAGAGGGGATGAAATCTGAACGCAAATCATCACAGGAGACACATTTAAAGAAATGCGTGTTAAGACCAGGTGTAAATGTTAATGCGTCTTGGCTGAGCACTTGTGATCAGATCACTGAAAACTCATCTTAATACCAGGAGTAAACTGGGCTGCTTTGTGTTACTTCACTTGAATTGTAGAGTACCAGTTAGGACATCTAATTAACACAACCTGTACAAACCCAAATCATCTACCTCTATTGTTTTTATTGGTGTTCCTCATAATCGTCATCTAGTTTTTAGAAACAACAGACATTTGTGGATATGAGCTTTTCCACCAACTGAACCTGCACAGTCATGCAGTCAATTCCAGGCACATATACACGCTATAAATTTTGGGCTGCATGGACCTTGCTTGTAACTAAATTTACATCACATATCTCTGGCTCATATCCTCATTGGCCGTCAAATGCTATGGTGGTGGTTTAGCTAGGGGACTATAGCCATGCTGTAGTGATGACTCTTAGGGCCTGTACTTTGAAGCAAGTAAAACAAACTCAGGGTTGCAAGATGGTTTTAAGTTGACAAGACCAAATGAATACAACCTAGTTTAAGCAGAACATTCAATATAACCATTTTCTGTCAGTTCAGAATTTTAGTCTGTTTCTGAATAGTTCATAAGAATATGCACAGGAAAATGTGATATTTGCAGCGCATATCCATAATGAGAAGCGAGAATGGCATTGTAATTACCTTTCTTGTTAGAGTAAACCCAACTGACTTTTAAGATGATGAGATAATCAAACAATGAACAGTGATCAAATCATTATGAATGTAAAGAATGAAAACACAAAGATCAACTATAGAACATTAGAGCAATAAATCATCATAAAATTATGAAGCATTTAAAAACATGACACCAGCACACCACAAACTTACACATGCTGGGAATCAGCCACCAAAAAAACAATATGCTGGTGAGCAGCCACTGTTATTTTGAGCAGGGAGCAGCAGCAGTATAGCAGGTCTGAGCTTCAGTAACTTTCTAATCTAAGACGTAAGTCCACATCTGCTGTCTGCTGCTCTGACCGCACAATCATCGCTCTTAAAACATCACAGCGTGCCCATTTTTCACTAAATCACCACTGACTAAATCTGAACAAAAGAGACAAATGGCAAGAAAGCCACATATGTGATTCTGAGGTTGCTCCGTGCCTCTCTGACTGCCTGTGGAAGGCTCAAAGTGCTCCGCTGGGAAAACTGTGGCTAGTGAGCTGTGACACATATTCACTTACACCTCCATTTGAACCTGTTGTGCACATTGACCCATAGTCTATCTTTCCATCTGAAGCCAGTTTTGAGACCAAGCCTGAAATCTTTATGTATGATGGTTGCTTTTTGTGAAATTATATAGCACAGCTGCTTTCCTTACCAGAATAATGTATTGTTTCTAAACTAAAAAAAAAAGTGAAGGAAAGGTTTTTTCACCTGTTATAGAGGGTGATCCTAATGCCACAAATGGACATGGTTCATAATATAAAGACAGATTATTATTATCAATGTTTGGGGAAAGTTGATTTTAGAGTCACAATTACTATTATGTTATGTTATGGATGCAATTACTAATGGAATTACAGTTTACTATTAAGCACATTTCTTACCTATGAAACTTATTAAAACTTCATATGGAATGCATGATGAAAATGTGTGTAAAATATTACAAATAAAACAAAACAACTTGAATTATTCTGTGTATATGTTAACTCAAACTCTCCCACCATCTAGCTTTACAAGTGAATCAAAAGGACTTGTCAATCAGGGTCACATGACCATAAATTATAAAATTACTTAATTGAAGTGACCATTAAATATACCTTTTGCTAACATACTTGTTGAAGGGCCTTCGTAAAAGGATTCAGGCCTTTCACAGTTGTTTGGAACGCCCTTAAAGGGGGCAAAAACACCATTTGGAAATTGCTTGATGTTAACTCCTACAGTAACTTCCTAAATCATTAACAATTCCAAGTTTTACTTCTACAGTGTGTTTGCACTCATGTGTAAGTGTGTTGTATGTGATAATGTAGTAGAAAATGACACTTAGGTCACACATGAAACTGTCTGAATGCCACTGCATTAGATTAAAAAAAATTGATTTGGCATGTCGAAAGTTTTAGCATCTCTAAACTTTCTCTACATTTACAAGTAGGCCTAGTGTGACAGCTTTTCCACTAATGAGCTACTTTTTTTCTGTAGTGGTAGCAGTGTAGCGTGACAAAATGCTAAATTGTTGTTTTTAATGTCACATCATAATGCACATGCAGCCGAGGTGAAACGTGTTGACCTAAACTCTCTCATGCAATTTTTAAGGCTGGTTCATTCAAGCTTATCAGATTATGGTTCATGCAGATTTTTTTTAGTGCTGTCAAACGATTAACCACGATAAATCGCATCCAAAATAAAAGTTTTTACATAATATAGGTTTGGGTTTACAGCATGATAAAATGTTCTGGGTGTACACTTTATTTTAAAGAACAATCTACACAACATTAACAAACCATCAATTACCCAATTTGCCTCTATAAATTCCTAATTTGCTGCTTATTATTAGTTAATAAGGTAGTTTTTAAATTTAGGTATTGGGTAGGATTAGGGATGTAGATAGAATATGGTAATGCAAATTATGTGCTTTATAAGTCCTAATAAACAACCAATATGTTAATAACCTGCATGCTAATAAGCAACTAGTTAATAATGAGAATTGGTTCCTATAATGTTACCAAATGTCTAAATTTACTATCCTTTTTGGGTTAATTGTTGATTGCACTATTGTTTTATTGCCAAATAATCCAGCTTTTGTTCTAGGTTACAGCTATAGGTGATCCAGCCTTTCTCGACAATAGTTACTGCAGTAATTGTGTTCAATAGTAATGTTTTAAAGGTTAAAGCAATACTAGAAAATAATGACATTAATGAAAATAATGAATAACTTGACCTTCAGCTTCCATGTCCTAGACAAAGGAATGTGCCGATGAAGTTAGTTACTTACATTTTCAATTTCTGCTGTATTGTCTTTTTCTTTACCATACAGTATAAACAAAGACTTTAGCATAACAACCTAAAAACAACAAAATACATTTAACTTTTAACATTATTCTAAAGGCATTTCACACAAAGAGAAGTCCTTCACGCATGAAAACTCACATACAGACTCCATTCTGGTGTGTAATGCCCATTACTGTTCATGGAAAATAAAGTCCAGTTCTACAGTTTAGTCCTAAAACTGTTGCACATTGAAGTACACCACACTACAGAATTAAAATTAATTTTTCAGTAATGTTGATTTCGAGAACAATCTTTTATCCAGAATTTATGTTGAATTATGAGTCACAAAAAATGTCTAACTACAGTCTGACTTATATAACACTAAACATACCATTCTATTCATCTCAGGTAGCTTAGTATAATGAGGAATATGACTTAAACTTTGTCCCGTTTAGATCAACAACCAACAAACCACAAATATCCCAAAAATCAGCCATCAATAGACTTCATTGTGTTAGAGCAGAAGACCTAGCATCGCTGGATGCAACAATGACTGCTTCATAGTCTCCTGAGAAAAATGGGTTACTGTATAGTCTCATGATGAAATATGAGCATGCGTTAACACAGGAAGAATCCAAATCTTGCCCCTAATTGTATAATACATAATACAACATTATATGTCATTCTGCTTTAAGCACATCAAATTAATGAAGCCATTAGGTCATTCAATTAAATTGCAAACAGTTTCTGCATGTTTAGCTTTGTCTCTTTCTTAAGCAGTTTTTTTCTTATTTTTAAAAGATTATTGACTGGTCACTAGTCTAGATAACCTTTATTTATATAGTGCTTCATACCATAGAGAATGTTTCAAAGCAGATTCACACACTGTAAAAAAATGACCGGTGAATTTACCAGTTAAAAGACTGTAAAAACGGTTTATCTGTATTGGCCATTAATTTTACGGTAGTGTACCGTTTTTGGAAGTGAAAAAGACCGTATAATTTACAGTGAATAACCGTAAATTGACATTCCCAGAATTTCCCTGCGTTACATTTGAAATTTGATCTTTTTTTGTTGAAATAACTATGTTTCTATCAGTTTTGTATATTAGGGTTGTGTGTTACACCTAATGTTGTTAAATGAATGTTTATTGCATTATTTCAGTTTCATGTGTGTTACCATGATGGTGTTTAGTGTTAGTGTGAATGACACTGTGCACCTTCTATATAAATGTTATTATTTAAAAGCTGCTTGTGATGGGCTTTGGTTCATCATGTGACTTTCTCATCACCACCTGCATTTGGTGGTTATCAGTGTATTACAAAGGTTCAAAACAGAATTCAGTACTTCAATAGGTTGGAATATTAACATTATATCAGCTAATGAAATACATTTATTGAATGTAAATTTAAGTTAAAACCGTAAAACCTAAAACGTTGCTACCATATTTTTATGGTAAAATTCCGGCAACCACAGCTGCCGGTTTTTTACCGTAAATTTTTTTTTAAAGTGAGCTATACGTGCAGGTCAGGTTAATTCATAGCGCTTTTCCCATTGTGCTTGTCATATCATTTCAAAGCAGCTTTACAGGGGATGCATGTTTCTCTGCCGTTATAGTAAATGACATGTATTCAATCAGAAACAATGACACAATTAAGACACTGATTACATGTTGTGATCACGATTATTATAATGTAAGGAAAATTTGTCTATTTGTATATTTACTCAAAGTTGGTGTTATCTGAGGTCCTCGCAGGGATAGGCGTCATCTCTTCTCAGGTGGTGGTTCATCTGAAGTCTTCATAAGAGGCTGGAGGCACAATCCCTAGTTACCTCAGGTTGGGCATCCCGATGTAGAAACAATAAAACAAACAGAGAATAATTAGCGAAGCTGCACTCTAAAAAATGCTGGGTTAAAAACAATTGGGTTGTTTTGACCCAGCTGTTGGGTTAAATGTTTAACCCAACTTTCTGGGTAGTAACCCAAATGCTGGGTCAAAACAACCCAATTACTGGGATTGTCCATATTTTACCCAACGCTGGGTTGTATTTAACCCAGCATTTTTTAGAGGGCTTGTTCATGACTTTTTTTCATGTTGCATTGGAGCAGATGTAACTGGAGGTCACTGTCCTGACATGGATTATGTGCATGCGTGGCTAAAAAAAAAGGGTCTTTCGTGTATTAAAAACAAAGAGGTGTGTTTGAGCCCCGGAACATTTGCCAGGAAGGAGAAGGAGTTAGTTTAAGAGCCAAATAGTGATTTGCTATCCTAGGACTACAGAAGGCCAGTGCTTTTGGAACCTTAAAGATGAATGATTGTAGCGTGAGAGGAGACGGATAGAATGAAGTACACATGACTAAAAACAATTTTGGCCCTATAAGTAGCCAATATTTTGCAGTGGACTATTGTAAACTTAATGGGAGGCCAGTGTAGATATTGTAAAATTGGGGTGATGTGATCATGTATTTTCTTGTGCTGGTAAGAACTCTAGCAGCTCTATTTTGGACTAGCTTGTTTATAGAAGATAAACAGGAAAATAACAGGATCAATGATGCAAACTTTGAAATTCTGCTGTAAAGCAGCTCTAAAAAAACAATTGTGTCATTATTTAGCTTAGTTGAGTTCAGACTTGGTTCAGTTCGATTTAGTAACTGTGAAAAGTTTGTCAATTATGAAACAAGTTCAATTCAGCTAGAAGCTGCTCTGTAGTATCTAATAGTGTCCTTGTTCAGCCCAAGTCTAGTCAAGTATTTTTAATGAAGCCTAAACGTTAAATCTCTATGGCTCTATGACCTTTTTTGGATCTTCTGGGGCTACGTTTACACGACAACGATGTAGTCAAAAGACGGAAAAGTTTTTCCCTTGTGTTTTTAAAAAGTTTCACATATAGTCAACGGGGAAATGAAAAATGGCCACAAAAACGGCTATAATACGTATGCCAGGCCAGTAGTTGGCGCTGTCAGGGAAGTGACGATTATATGTTGTATATGATGCGTCTCTGCTGTTGGTTGTAATATTGGTGAAGTAAATCCACACTTTGCTGAAGAAGCATTAGCAAACTCTTGAGCAGCAACAACAGTACCATGTACTCCGCCATTGTTGTGTATGTTTGCTCGCGCTTGCCTTTAAAATCGACACGTACTGTGCATGTCTACATACCTAACACATACTACGCACACGCATGACGTCACCGTTTTCAAAGATTCCTGTATTGGGTGTTTACACGGAAACGATAACGGTGGCGTTTTCAAAAACTTGCACTTTGAAACCCGTTTTTAAAAATATGCGTTTTCAGTCCCCAAAACGCCGTTGTCGTGTAAACGAACAGGCAAAATGCATAAAATGTTTTGTGTAAACAGCTCCTGAGTGTTGGTTGCATGGACTTCCAGTGGAGGAACAGAAACCTCTCAGGTGTCATTAAAAATATCTCAATTTGTGTTCCAAAGATTAACCAAAGTCTTATGGGTTTGGAACGACATGAGGGATGATGACAGAATTTTCATTTTTGGTCGTGAACTTTATACCTTTAAAAGTATATAAAAAGCTCTGCTTTCAGTCTGCAATAGTAATTGGGACTCCTTTCGATGTTGAAGTCCTCAGACAGTGGAGGAGTTTGGTGACCGTTCACCCAAATCGAGTACGTTTTAAATATAGACAGAAGAAATGAGAGGATGGCCGGTTTTGGAGTTTTCTCACTATTATTTGTGTTGACCAACATTGAGTCCACCCTGCAGAGGAATGCCGCCCGTGGCTGGTGGGTGGCAGGAGCCTCACACGAGCGTGAGATTAGGACCATACCAAGAAGAACAAAATAGGAAAAACAGACCTTTTGTGGTATCTTGATGTGATTTTGCTGTACGCCGTCTATAGAGCCGTGACAGGGCTGGGGAGAGACATGGCAGAGGGAACCTGAATGAAAAATTGCTGTGGAGATGAGAGTATGCAGGGTGTCTCCTCGGCCATCGTTTCCTGTCCGGAAAAATCCATTCATCATTTTCACGTCTGTGTGTCACAGCTTACTTTGGCAATGAGAGAGACTGCGGTAATGATGACACGAAGGATTTATGAGGTGCTTTTGGGGGGGTGGATGGTCAAACCAGATGTGGACAGTGAAGCTGGAAGGAGAAGAGGAAAAGTATCATCAGTGCACTCAAGGTTATGATGATATCCTCTCCATTTATACATCAGATGCTTTCTTGGTCACCTTTGAGGAGTATACATCCATGCTAACACTTTAGCCAGAAAAAAAAAAATATTATTTTTCACTCTCCAGAAGTTAGGCAGAATATTCATGTTCTTTTCCAAGAACTGCAGCAGAGTGGGAGATTCTCAAAGGAAAAATAGTTTAAATCTGGATTTGTTTTCAGAAAATACTATTAAATTACTTGGAATATGGGCTGTTTGTGTGAAAACTTATATTTTTTTTATTGTGCAGTATGAAAGACTATATTGCAAGATATACTGTAAACTCACATGTCTGTTTATATCTCGCAATTCTGACTTTTTCCTCAGATTTGCAACATAAACACATAAAAAGTTGAAATGATCTTTATTTAATTTTTTTATTTCATGGCAGAAATGGGCTTCCATAGTTTTCAAATGACATGAGAGTGAATAACTTATTTTATTTTTAGGGTAACTTTTTCTTAAAGCTGAATTTGAATGTGAAATGCTATAAATGTGGCAGTTGTGTGTGCATCTGATTCATGCATCACTAGATTTTTCCCCCCACCTTCATCAAGATATATGGGATTCCATTTGCTAAACATCTGGATCCGGCCACAGCTGTCACTCCACACACCTGCTCATATTCCTCAGAAGAAAGGCGTTGTGCAACAGTAGAGCTCCCTACTGTGGGACACTGGCCTTTGTAGACACTTTTTATTAAGAAAGAACTCCAAAAAATCTAATATATGGAAGAAATGCTAAAAAATAACATTTATATTTATTTGTGCATCAGAGCAGCCCAAATTAAGTTTTTTTTAAACATGCCAAAGGTCCTGTTCAGTTCAGTGTATTTACAAAACCAAAGCTAAAACCTAACCCTTTTCTTTTTTATTGCATTTCAAGCACTGCTTTTTCTGTGAGGAACTGCAAATCTAGTTGTATGCAATACAACAATAAGAAATAATTATAGTCATTTAAAGGGATAGTTCACCCAAAAAAATTTAAATTCTGTAATTTACTCAACCTCATGTTGTTCCAAAAAACAGCAACATCTATTTCGTCTGTGGGAATAAATCTTAAAATATCATCAGTTGGTTCACAGCAAGAAAGAAAGTTCATACAGTGCTTGAACACTATGAGTACGCGATGGCAAAATTTTCATTTTTGAGTGAACTGTACCTTTAAAAGTTAAATATCTAATTTGAAATGCTCAGAATATGTGTCTAATATAAATGAAAGTACAGTGTGCTGATCTCCCTCTGGTGGTTGAAACTGAAAACTACCACTGATTGACACTGTCTCTTATGTCAAAGGTAATGAAGGTTTATACCCTACGTAAGACATCTGTGCCTAATGACTAAATAATGACCAATAAAAACATTCAGTTTAGATCTTCTCTAAAAAAGACTGAGGAATCTCTCTTTTCAGTCTTCGGGCTCTGGGAATTAGAGTGTGTGGCTGTTTGACTCAGTAGCTGATCAGATCCAGGTGCATGGCTTTTTCCATGTGCTTTCCATTTGAGAAGATGAAAATTGGGCTCAATTAAAACCAAACACATAGCCTGTCAGCTGTGGAAAGAGCTGAGCTTTGTCATAGCCGATTCCTGCTCTGAGAGTAAAGAAAAACACAAGTAAAATGATTACCTGAATCTGTGAAGACTCACTGAGGATTCAGATGCACTGAGAAGGAAACAAATCATGCATCTTTTCTTCTGACACTGAGCTGGAGTCCTTTCTAAATCAATAAAAGGAGCTCAGAACATGGACCAAGTCACATCTGTTTATACAGCAAGTACAATGAATATACATTTTTTTGAATTTCACCTCTTGCCCATTCTTTCTGATCTTTTGCTATCACATACAGTATTAGGATTCTACTGTCTCAAACATTTTCATACATCTAACATGCAGTGAAGTTTTTTTTCCCCCCATGTGTGTTTGTTTAACTTTTCCACGTTCCCTTTAATTTGAATGTTCCTCATATCCTGACTAGTGTCTAAATTATCCTGAGCAGATGTGATGATTCAGGAGATGTGAGGATCATTAGAGCAGAAGTAGAAACAAGAGAAGAAATTAATTAGAAGGAGATCCAGGTTAATAAGAGTAACAAAAATAAAGTGGACCAGTGACTAATGTAAATTTGATTCGTCTCAACTCAAAAAAACACTACAAATGCTGCAGTGACTAATGCATTTAGTTTGAGATTTGATTAGATTCAACTCATGATTTGAGTCAACTCCGTTTAACTGAATTCTGCTGGACTTACAAAAGTAGCCTATTAAAGAACTCTCTACAGTAAAAGGACAAAGTTCAGGTCAGTGTCTCTGTTTGTCACATCTTTGTTGTCTCTTCGACCTGTTTGTCAGAAGGGGTTTCGTGTGCTGCAATGATGGGGCAATGGATAAATAATCACGTTGTAATTTCTACGCTCTTTCTATATACTAAACACCAGTGAACTGGACAGCATTTTTGCCACTGTGACCAAGAATGAGATCATGTGGTGGCAGGCTAGAGGGAAGGTCATGCTGGCTTTTTGCAGTCAAACACAACATTGTGCATTGTGTCTGGCTTCAGAGCATGAGTGAGCATGTAGGGTCATGTGTTGCAACTGAGGGCAGAGTTCAATATGGGAGGATATCTTATCATAGGTGTGGGATATTGAAGAGGCAATGTCTTCCTTTCCACACACCTGGGAGGCCACAGATGCTCTCAGCTCTCCAGCTGTGCCAGATGTACATCTGCAAACATCTGTTTTGTGAGTGATGTGATGAGTCACTTTGAATCTGTCTTTAAAAACAAAAAGGAAAATCACTAACGAAAATGCATAGCAATCATTTAGTGCTTTTGCAACTTCAGAGAGAGAAGATGGCATCCAATCAGAAACGAAGGAATCAAAATTGTTTCTCCTAAAAAGCAAGGATATTAGATGGAGAGCAAACTGTGACTTTTGGTGTTGCGATTTTTCCCCAGTCCCCAAAACCTCACATGTGTCTCCTCTAGAGCTTCAGAAGAGCTGAAGAATGTCTAATTTTTTGCTCCGATTTGTCATGGTGAATCTCAGGGAAACTTAATTATAATTTTTGTGTGAGATTATTTCCGATGACGATTCTCAGTGGCATAAACATAATCCCAAAATATTTGACAGTAATCATAATTTCTATCACATTAATATTTATTTATTTAATAATATGTTATTTTAAAGGCCAATTTTCACTATTGAGTAGTAGCTTATTAGCATGCATATTTCTAACATATTGACTGAATCTTAGAAGTATAAGGCACACATTAATGCTTATTCTGCGGACAATATTTTAGACCCTAAATCCAGACCAAATACCTAAATTTACAACTACTTTACTAACTAGTAACTCAAGCAGTAATTGGACTTTATGAGGCAAATGCCATAGGTAATAGCTAGTTAATCGTGACAATTGAACTGAAAAATAAAGTGTGTTCACTATGAACTCAAACATTCAATTCTACCAAACCAATAATCGGAGAGCATCCTCTCTTTCGTTTCATACTTGTCTGGCTACGACCTCCCGTAAGTCTACAGAGCTCTACATAAAAAATACACATTAAGCATATTCTCTTGGGATAAGTATACTGAAATAGTAAAAGGTACCAAGCAAACAAAAAAAGAAGAAAGAGAGCGAGAGAGAGAGAGAGTGTATGGGTTGTCTTTGTAGACTGCTGTGCTCAGACCTATTTGGAAAAGATAAACTCAATAGAAATCACAGTTTCAGGAATTCTGAAGCAAAGAGCAAACACAAAGGAGAAAGGAACCAAACCGATCAATTACTGCCCCCTCGATGACACATGCGTTTACAGGCAGAAATGCTTTCATATCTTAGTGAACATTGAGCGAGGCGGTCAGCGCTCGCCACGTGCGCCCTGAAAACACCAGCATTAAACGAGCACATTTACTCTTTAAATGCCAATGAAAATAAAGAGAGAGCTATTGCACTCCGAAGCAACAGGGGAGAAAACTAACAGAGCATGACGGAGAGCGAAAACTAACACTGCTTGAAGGACTTCTTGTGGCTCTCTAATATACGATGGTGGTAAATTCTCTAGTTAGTGTGCTCGAGGGCAGACGTTTAATGTGTTGCTTCAGATGATAGCAAGAGCGTTTTACTGAAAGATCAAATGTTTATTGACGCAACAAACACCAGCCAGGCTGTGTGATTTCTTACGTAACTCAAATTACTCAAAAACACCAGTGAAGTGTAAATACAGCATTAACTCAAAGACAAGCTCAGACTAATGTCTACTATACTATCTCTGACGGTTTACTAGATGCCTAGATACTAGATGCCTGCTGTTCTATGTTCTCTGATTGTCAGCGGAGATCAGGAAAACTAGATGAGCCCCAGAGACAGATCCCTAGTGAAGACCTTGTCTCCTAGACGGCCACCGGGACAAGACCACGGAACCAGTTGAGTCCTCTGCACAATCTGACTTTGCTGCAGCCTAGAATGAAACTGCTGGTTTCGTCTGGCCAGAGGGGAACTGGCCCCCCGACTAAGCCTGGTTTCTCCCAAGGTTTTGTCTCCATTCTGTCACCGATGGAGTTTTGGTTCCTTGCTGTTGTCGCCTCTGGTTCGTAATGCCAGAGGTATCAGCGGAATTGGAGTGCACAGATACTATTTGAACTGAACTGAGCTGGATGATGACATCACTGAATTCAATGATGACCTGCCTTTAACTGAAAATTGTTTACTTTTGTCATTTTGCATTATTGACACAATATGTTCCTAATTAATGCTGTACAGTTGCTTTGACACAATCTGTATTGTTAAAAGCGTTATATAAATAAAGGTGACTTAACTTGACTTTAGTGGACCCCCACTCATGTCTGACCGCAATGAACGGGGTTTTAAAAGAGCTAAAACAGGCCAACATATAAACTGGTAGCTATAGCAGTTTACAGTATGGCCTGAAACAAATATGCAGGTACATGAGCGAGGATAGATCTAGCAACACAAGCTTAATTTCATGCACCGTTGTGTTCTGAAATGTGTCAGAATACAAACTATAATGTAAATCACCTCTATACGAAACGCTTCTTTGATGCCTACGGGATGATTCGATATTATATGAAACAACTGGCAACCCTAGATGTATGTGTTTGAATGCTATCTGGGTGGACTGAGGCTCGAGTCCATTTCAAGTCCAAAACAAGAGAAAGACCTAAAGAGAGTCTGAATGTGCTTTCCTTTGAGGTGAATAAGGCCTGGTTTCGCATCAGTGTCACAACTACAAAATGCATTTACTGCATTACTCAAGACTAAGTCCAAATGCTCCTGAGTAGATTATAATATGGACTTTGACTCGAGACTGAAAACCAAGTCCGGTCTCAAGTACTACAACACTGTCACGAACAGCCAAAGGGGTTTCACATCCCAAGCTGCTGCTATTTCAGCTTATCATTTCTCACAGTAATTCAGTTGAATTGGGCCTTGACTTTATGTAGGTCATCTCTATAATGAGATCAGTGCAGGGTTGTCATTCATCGCGATACACACGACATTCGCATAGTTCTTTGTGACACTTCTTCTGTTCTTTTCAGGACGATATGATAATTCCCTGTACATAAATCAGAATCTAAACAAGCACACTTCAGCTGGGCAGCGGTCTTCATCCCATCTGTGATTTTGACCAAGTGATCGATTTGGCAGCAGTCGACGTGGAGATTCATTTCACCTTGGGTGGTATGTTGGGAAGTAGAAGAGAAGAGTTTTGAAATTCTAGCCTCGAGGATCTACTGTAACAGCATCTTGAACAGCATTCCTCTCATTACATGCTGCTAGCTTCCTTTATGCTGTTCATGTCGTTCTGAAAACAGGAAGCTGAGTAGCAAGAGCATTTGAGGGGTACTCAAGGGCCCTCTGCAAGCAACCTTGTCTGTTTTAGACAAGAGAAAGCAAGAGTACAAAACCTGTTAGAAATGCGAGGGGTACAAGCGATGAAACGCCAAGCTCCCTGGAAATGTTTTGTTTTATATTTGCTGCCAGGAAAGAAAGCAGCGCCGTGTAGCGTAGAGAAAAATAACAAAGAGATGCCGTGTTTGTATGTGTTGTGAGCGCTGATCTGTTTTGCTCTCTGCATGAGCATGGGTCTCTCACTGAAGCACAACACTGGAGTACAGGCCACTTATTAAAATACTGACTGCAGTGACTGTTACCGCTACATGATAAATGTTTTTAATAAAGGCTTCACACTCTGCCTGCATTTGCCTCCATTTAAAGTTGCTTTCATTACATGCACACTTTTATTATGGTACCCTCACTGTGCCATGTAAAGATGAGAAGTGCAGTGATACTCGTGCATTATTAGCATTCTTTTTAAAAGAACAATACATGTCAATGCTGTTGGGTTTTGATTGTCAAAAGATTCTTCCTTTTCCGGACTATTCTAGGCTGAAATGATAGCAGATTTGAAGGTGTCATGCTGGACATCTCTAATAGACAGTGTTGGGGAAAGTTACTTAAGACAGCTATCGCATGAGTGCTCCAATGGTGTGGATGGTAAAATCTTTTTGACGCAATCGACCCGAGTTCAAATCTGCCTTGTGCCAAAAAAAATTTTCTCCTTTTTCACATCTCATATCATATCGGAAAGGCATTTATTTTCAATAAAAATGAAGGAAATAATCCCGAAAAGTAAAATAAAGTATCGGGTAGGGTTAGGTGTATGGAGGGCTTTATTGTACCAATAAGGTGGAATCCATTTAATAATTTGAATAAAAATGATAATTTAAGTTATTATTGCGTACTTTTTTATTATAATGTAGCCTACTACAATATATTTGCACTTAATAACATATATCGCTAAGAAAATATGCTATTTTCACTTAGTGTAAATTGCATCTATTGCTGTTTTAACTTAGTGTAAATCACATATATCATTATTTACACTTAGTGCAAATAGCCGCTGCCTAACAAAAAACCTAAAGGTTATATTTTTGGCAACTGTAAAGGCCGTTTCTCACCAAAAGTGAAATTAATAAGCCTAAGGCTGAAGGGAAAATGCCTCTGTTATCTGCCACTTCAGTACCAAATTCTTCGCAACAAGGGGGCAGGAAGGTAAATAAAGGGAAAACAAAGTAATTATTTGAAAACATACTCAGTATTTTGTGACATTTAAAGTGCCCATATTATGGGTAATAAAGGGTTCATGTTTTGGTTTTGGGAGTCCCCAACAACAGGTTGTCATGCATGCAAGATCAAAAAACACTTTCATTGTCTTATAATATGCATTTACTTTTACCTTACTTGCTCAACGACTCCCAAACGCTTCGCTCAACGATTAATTTTTCCAAAACCCTCCATTGCATGACGCTAATCTGCGGTGATTGGTCCTATTTTCAGTTCATCATGAGCCTGTAAAGCCTGATAAAGCAGCGTTTGTAAGCGCAGTGCTGCTTTGTGTACAGCGTTACCGGGGAAACAGCTATTTTACGCTCCAAAAGCAGCACCTAGTGGCAAAGAATGAATTTGCATTTTCATTCAGACCAATGCGAAAAGACAATCAAGTGGGCGGGCAATATGCTAATGTATTATGTTGACGTCAACATGAAACGGCTTAGGATTAATTAAAAAAAACGACTCGTTTCAATGATTCAGAATCAACTCTTTCGTTTGAGAGACAATAACTTTATACACGGTGCACTTTCAGATTTAAAACTTTGCAGGATGTTTTCATTCACTTAGAGCTGTGTTACACACTGCACGAAAGGTAATTTTCAAAAATCCATAATAGGGGCACTTTAAAAGTAATACATTAATTTACTAGTTAAGTAATCTGATTACATAACTCAGGTTACTTGTAATGCGCTACCCCAACATTGCTAATAAACAACTACAAAACCTGCTTACAGATTTCTTTTTGGAAGAATCTAAATATATTACAAACCAAAATAATTTTTTGCTGCATGGTCCCAGATTTTGTGTTCTGATTAATGCCCATTCTCTGCCCCTGTATCCATGTGCCTTCAGCTGTAATGTGGCCATGCTTTGGGGGCCTATGTTTTATTAATTTGGAGATGAGCTCAGCTATTGATGTGGTTGGCAGCCCATGGGTTCAATTAGGATAATATGGGGAGTGGAGGAGATTATGGGCTGCTATTTAAGTGGGGGTATATCTCTTCCTGACAGTTATAGTCCAAATGGAACAAATTGCACCTTGTCTGCCGCCAGTGTGCAGCACAGGAATGAGCACATGGTTACTACACAGATGGGACATGCCAGATCTGCCCTGCATCTGAACATGAGACGGTTTATGTGGGTCTCTACAGACCTGTGTGAAACTACTAAATGCTCTTAACATTTGAATGGTTCCTTACAACACCTTAAGTTCAGCAAACTTCTTGTCTTGTCAAGAAACTATTTTGGCTGTATAGAGATTTTGAGTTGCTCAATGGTTCTTTAGAGATGGAAATGTTCTTGGTGTTACATTTCTAGGTTCTTCAGATCACTGTATGGAACATAGATGGCTTACTAGATGGCTTTGTTTACATTTAAATTCACTGAGCAGATACGTTCATCCAAAACAACTTACAAATGAAAAAGTCTTTTGACTAATGACAAAATCTGGTCCGCTTTGCAATGTACTCGGGCGACGTCTTACTAGGGAACTCAAAGTCGATTTTGGTCAGGGACATCACACCTACTGGCTAAAATCTGTCTTTTGTCAGATATTTGTCACACTCGCTAACTAAGATTGTTAAAAGGGTCACAAACTAAATGAAAAAATGCTCTGACTTTACTCTCCAATTCCAACACTTTAGTATAGGGAACAATTGTCACTATTAACTAGTTGCTTAATAACATGAATGTTACTAGCATATTGGCTGTTTATTAGTACTTATAAAGCACATATTCTGCATGACCATATTCTACATCCCTAATTCTACCCAATACCTAAACTTAACAACTGCCTTACTAACTGTTAATAAGCAGCAAATTAGGAGTTTATTGAGGCAAAAGTCGTATTTAATGGTTTGTTAATAGCAAGAAGCTAGGTCTTAAGTCTGTATTTTTCCACTTGCTTTCTTTTCAACATTTCTTGATTATGTGGTTTAATTCAGGTTTTTATTAAAAAGACTGTCTAATCAAATGGATTTGTAGAATTTGAATAAACATTTATTGACATTAACAGACTGTAGGCATGCTGTCTGGAGTTGAGACTAATCTTATAAAGAAATAGAGAATAACAGAATGCACTATAAGAAAAAAAAATCCATAGAAAAACAGAAATGTTATTGTAATTTGTAACTTTGTCCATTAGAATTTTTATGGACATTGCAACAGTCATAATAAGACATCACACTCTATGGTGTCTTTTGTATAAAAAAATATACAATTCAACATATAACACATCTAAAATAGAAAAAAAAATTTATCAGTCTTCTATTGCTCATGTCTTCACGTGATATGAATTCACAGGTCGAAGTTCACCAACCTTTAACTTTGGAACTTAGCAAAATTCACGTGAGCCTGCATTTTTGGTCTCCCGCAATATGAATGGAAGCCAATGGAACAAAAAGTGTAGTGTGACTGGCGCTTAAAGCTGCAGTCCGTAACTTTTTTTGGTTAAAAATGATCCGAAATCAATATTTGAGCAAGTACATAACCAGCCAGTGTTCAAAACTATCGCCTTACTTTAGCCCGATTCACAACCGTTATCTTATAATAATGTTTTCTAATTTGAGTGGTATGGGTAGGTTTTCATGGGAAATTCGAGCATGCTGCTGCGTAATTACGTCACTTCTGTAAACATAAAGAAGTTGTCCCGGCTACTAGGCTATCGCATATGAGGATCCTGCAGGTGGCCGATCGTTTATAGCCTTTTCTCACAGCAGCCAGAATAATTAAATGTATCATTTTGATGGCGGTTTGTTATCCAGAAAGGATTATGTGTTTATGAAAACACATGTGAATGAAATGACATTATATTCCTGTTTTAAATGTGCTTCTGATTGGGATTACAATGATTTGTATTTTAAAGAAAACCAGTTCGAAGGGAGCATAATTAGCTTTTTGGGTTAAAATAATTTCTTGATATGAAATTTGAAGAGTATGACAGTTAGATTAGACTGTGCAGAAATCAAAATCTACACGCTAATACACACTACTCATAGTCACCAATGCTGATGTTGTTAACATTAATAATTTGAGAATAAATTATAACAATAATAATTTGAACGGTTTGATGTGATATGAGCTAACTGATCTTTAGATTAAATCACCATTGGTAGCGCGATTTACTGTAATGTTTTTCCTCAGTTGGTCAGAACAAACGTGGCAGACTTGTTACTTACTTGTTCAGATGAAAAATTCTTCCGGTGAACATTCTTATTTGGGTCATATTCCAAGATGTAGGCTAGAATCTGTGATTGCGAAGTACAGTAAATATCCACACCGGTGCGGAGACTGACTGCCACACATACGCTTCAGAACATTAGATTCATCCGCCCACTCACAACCCAGGCAAGCTAAATAATTCCGCACACAGCTGCAATTCCAGGTTTTCAAACAGAGATGGGGACAAAGAGCAAAACTTAACGGACTGCCGCGGACGTTTACAGACATTTCCTTCAACCCTAACACATAATTCAACATAACACTAACATCATTTAACATTCAGGTAAAACATGAGATTAGTACTGTATGGAAAATTCCTTCTTATTAACTCATTAGGGCCCTATTTTTATGGACTTTTCTTAGTGTTATGCTAACATTACATGCTAACAGACCTTACAGTCAAGATGGATCGTGAACACATGGCGTGTTGTGTTGAACACATGACTAAAGTCTGGATGTCTTTAGACATTGTTTTACATTGTTTATACCACACTGTTTAAGTACTTACACCTATATCTATCTGAAACAGTAGCAAAAGAAAAAAGCTGGCCCACCACCATCAGCGCACCTCACAATCTGTAAGTCAGCCAAAACAAACAACAACAGACTTGTAAAAACAAGCATGTGTTTCTAGAGAAGTACAGCACACAAGTCACTTCAGCAAGCCCATCACTCAAAGCCCAGCCAGGAAAACAGGCTGCCATTGCTTTTGTTCTTCCACTAACATGAAACTAATTTAGGTTTCTCAACATGATGGCACTCCTAAAGAAATAGTTTTCAAAATGTTGAACTCTTTCTTGTGCTTCCCAAACCTGTCCTGGAGGCCCCCCTGCCCTGCACCTTTTGTATGTCTCCCTTATTACACACCTGATTCCACTCATCAGCTCGTTAGTAGAGACTGCAAGAACTAAATTGGGTGTGTCTGATTAGGGAGACATACAAAATGTGCAGGGCAGGGGGTCCTCCAGGACAGGTTTGGGAAGCACTGTAAGTTTTGCTGGACCAGGGTTTCATGTATAGCAAACAGAACAGTCTAATACACATTGTCTCTGCAACACATTGTGTGAAATTGAATAGGGCACATATTAAACACAGACCGTCAGACAGGCACAGTGTGGCAGCTATACAGAGAAAGTCTATTCAGTATTTGCTTTATTTAATATAACTACAGAGGAGACATTGAGACAGTCTAACAGCTTGGCCTTGTTCAGTAGCCGCTCTTCTTTCTGTCTCCCCAAAGTGTTCACTATCCGTGAGACCCCGTGAGACGGATGACCCCGCCTTTCAACAACAGGGGGTTTGAGGGTTGTTTTTGCAGACTGTCATAAAAGACGAGATGAGATGAAAAGGATACTAAAAAGAGGTTTTCCGAGACTTGCACTCAACCTTATTTAATACTGTAAAATATGAAAGCTACATATTTTTTGTGATAGTTGACTATCACTTTATCTCTTATCTTTTTATGATCAATTCACAAAAATGGAGAGCATCAAATATTATAAGCACAGAGATGCTTAAATGTGCATTCGTCACACGTTAGAACTACATTGTATTTTGCACAGCATGCATTTGAAATTTGAGATTATTCGGTGTTTCCCATTTTTGATGCGCTCTATCTATGTGTGTCGATAATTGAAAAATATCCTTTATACCTATGGGTTAGTTCACCCATGAAAAATATCTATGGGTGAATTTGTATGTCTAATGTGTTTCAACACTATCCTGTGGAGAGTTAATATAACCTCCATCTAGCTGATGTAAGGTATGCATTTGATTTCTATGAGAAGCCCTGAACAATTCCCAGAAGTGTTCATTAGATATGGGGATATAGTTATCCCAATCAGAACATCCAGCCATTAATGTGTCCATCTAACAGTAGACTGCATTTGCACCTCTCTCCCCTGCGGTTTTCCAGGGTATTCCTCTCTTCTCTGTATGGAGTCCTACGAAGGTAATACGGCTTTAATGGCAGGAGTGGCCAGTCATTAGCTGGGGATGGAGGAGGCCGTGAAGAGCTTTTTTCCACTGATGGAGCAGATGTTAGTGTTGGCTCACGATTGAAGACCAGCAGCTCTTGTGCCAGATTCACACCAGGCCCGAGCCATCCAACAGCTACCTAAACAGCCCGCTCTGGCAAGGAGTGAAGAAAAGTACCAAAGTTGTATGTGGACAGTCAGTCTGGGACTCACTCACCATCCTTTCAGAGCTGTGAGAATCCAGTTTCACATACTGGCCTATACCATGAACTGAGAAGTAAGGGTATTTTTACTAGAGCTAAACTTTTAAATGTGCTCTGCGTATGGAGAATGAATTCTATGAAATCTATTTTCTAACCAGCTGTCTATATGTGACTGAATGGGAGGACTGGAAAAGTATCAGGGATTTGTGACATCAGCAAAAACTGAAAGTTGCTTCAGAGGTGTTGTCTTTGAAATAACATGCATTGATGCAGCATTCACTGTAAGAGCAGACATGTTTATTAAGGAAGTACCTCACATGTTGATTTCATGTTGACTTGATTTTGTTGGCCCTGCTAAATATGCATGCAGGCCTTATAAACTACTATAGTCGTATATTCTGGTTGCAGCCTCTCATTTCAGGAGCGGGACAAGGACCAAAAGGCCTTGAGTGTAACCCAGATTTTAATGGTGGATGGTAAAAATAAAACAACGTATGTGCACCAGACACCAGAACAAGGACAGCTGATTTAACTCTCTCCTTCCTCGCTGCGCTACACACTTTACCACAAAACACGTGAGAGTCAACGTGGTATTAGTCCTTGTAGTTAATGTGTTCATCATGAATGCTTTTTTTGTCATTTGTTTAATATTACAAATAAAGTAGCTTTTTTTAAAACAGCTTTTGACTTGAAATGCCAGAATTTCACTTTCACAATGCATTTTAAGAACGCTGCTGCCATCTGCTGGTATCTATTGTGATGATTTTAGAAGGGCTTGGAAGTAAACTCTTGATTTAAAGGGGTCATATGATGTTGCTAAAAATAATATTATTTTGTGTATTTGGTGTAATGAAATGTATTTATGCGGTTTAAGGTTAAAAAAACACATTATTTTCCACATACTGCACATTATTGTTTCTCCTCTATGCCCCGCCTTTCTGAAACGTGTAGATTTTTACAAAGCTCATTGGTCTGAAAAAGCGAGGTGTGCTCTGATTGGCCAGCTATCCAGTGCATTGTGATTGGCCGAATTCCTCAAGCGTGTGACGGAAATGTTACGTCCCTTACCATATTGTGATGCCTGCGGCAACCACATGTGACGATCCCGGGCTGGACTCCGCTTCGTCCACGGTGAAAGCCGATATCGGCGATCGACAGCTCGCGAAGTTGATGTATTTCCTCAGTGACCAGCACAGATCAGCTCTAGGCATGACGAACGATATGTTCTCTTTGGAAGGCCAAACAAAGTAGTTTCGCTTTCACAACGAAGCACACAGTGTCGTCACTGCATGGCGGCGGCGGCGGCAACAATACTACAGCGAGAATAAAAGTTACGCCTTCTTTCTTTGCATGAACATTTGGGCGGCGTTATGCAAATCTTCCCACATAGTGAGGTAGATATGTGGGGGCGTGTTAGAACGACCCATTTTAGGTAGGCGTGGTTGACTCAACTTTTATAAAGAATATATCTTTGGATTTGAGACTTTAGTCTTTGCAAATTTTAAGATCTTCTTTAGTGCACCAAGAGCTTGTAACACTCCAAGAGAAAGGAAAAATTGAAATCGCATCATATGACCTTTAAAGGGGTCCTATTATGCTCTTTTTCAAAGTCTTGATTTGTTTTGGGGGTGTACTAGAACAGGCTCTCATAATAGGTTGTTCGAAAAACACATTATTTTTCAGATATTTTACATTATTACAGCACCTCTCTTCCCAGTCTGGCATGAATGGCTCGAATAGTTCCTGTATAAAATGAAGGCCCGCCTTCTGAAATGCGAAATGTGCTGTGATTGGTTTAGCTGGGCCAGTGTGTGCTGTGATCGGTAGCTGGGCCAGTGTGTGCTGTGATTGGGTTAGCTGGGCCAGTGTGTGTTGTGATTGGTTAGCTGGCACAGTGTGTGCTGTGATTGGTTAGCTAGGACAGTGTGTGCTGTGATCGGTTAGCTGAGCCAGTGTGTGCCGTGATCGGTTAGCTGAGCCAGTGTGTGCTGTGATCGGCAGCATCGGTGCTGGTAGGGAAATGTCACGCCCCTTACCATAGCCGCTGTGAGCTTCAGTGTAAATATTGCGTCAAAATAAAATCTATTTGAGCGCAATTTAAACCCAGATGGTTGTAATCACTCTAAGTTTGTCTGCCTTGGGGAAGCTAGCGTGTCTTCGACATAGTGATAACACGCGTTGCCTTCTCTAGTGCAGCTCAACCAGGTCTCGCCCATTTGTCGATATTTGTGATATCAAAAATCCCAGAAAATATGCGTTGTAGTACAAACGAGTCGTTCGTTGTAGTTTTTGGAAAGTGATTTCTGTTAAATAAAATATTTCCTTTTGAATTGGACTTTGAACTTTGCAGATATGTATATTCTCAAACAGCACCATTACAGACTAACTAAAGTTGAAAAAGTGAAAAAGCAGTTTTAGCTAAAGTAGAATTTAACAGACAAGAAATCGTTGAATAAAGTCGTTATTTTTGGTTTCTTTGCGCACAAAAAGTATTTTTGTAGCTTCGTAAAATTACGGTTGATCCACTGATGTCACGTTGCCTGTTTTTACTACCTTCGGGGCCTGGGAACATTGCAGTTACATTGCTGTCTACGGAGGGTCAGAGAGCCCTCAGATTTCATCAAAAATATCTTAATTGTGTTCCGAAGATGAACGAAGGTTTACGGGTTTGGAACGACATGAGGGGGAGTAATTACAGAATTTGAATTTTTGGGTGAACTATCCCTATGTTCAATTATAGTGAATTATGTTCAATTATAAATTATAGTGGCGTACAAGGCGATGAATTAATTAACCTACTGTATATCACACGTGTGACTTCTTCGATGTGTCTATATAAGACTCAATGTCACAAATTTCACATTTCAGAACTATAATCTTCTGAGTTGTGTTCTGAAATCTTTATTCAGCCCTTTATATATGGACCTTTATGGGTAGTCTAAATCAGTTAGCAGGGAATTCTGGGAATGTCAATTTACGTTCACTGTAAATTATATGATAACTTCTTTTTCACTTCCCAAAGCTGTAAATTTAAATTGTATTTTACTGTAAAATTGCATTAAATGTAAGGTTCGATCTATTACAGTTATTCGCAAAACTTGTTGTTAACCAATTAACAGTCTTTTACCATTAAAATTGCAAACACAATTACAAAATAAATTTTTTACAGTGTGGGTTTAGCCAGTTTATCTGGGTGATACAGAAGCTCTGTAAAGAGCAATCTTGATTTTGAAGAGAAACTATGACTTGCAATGACATTATGAGAAAGATTCATTTGGTTTGCTCACTAAACTCTTTAAAACATCCCATAGACTTGAATCATTGCTAGAGACTTTGAGATGGGCTATTAAGCATCTACATAAAATACCCTAACAAACATATAACATAAATGTTTAGAACACTGCAGCAACAACCTACTGTAGATACACCCATGGCTTTGAGGCTGTACTAACAATACTAACATTTTTGGCGAACAGTCGGTATTGAATATCAATATTAAAAATATATATTCCAAATCAAGGCTGTGCTTCTTATTCTTCAGAGGACTGATAAACTGATCCAGCGTTATTTTGGAGACATCTATCATGCTCGTGCAGTGAAGGAAGGCCTGTGCTTTCTGCAGGAGCTCTAATGAGGACGCGGAGACGGGGAGCCGTGCTTACCAGAGACAAATTAATATATGTAATCTGTTATGCAGCGCAATGTGACAAGGACATGTAGTGCTCTAATTAAAGTGACCTTTTCCTACAACTCCTTGAAGCACAGGTCATCTCTCATTAATGGCACTGAGCTGTAATTCACGACATCCAGAAAAAGGAATAATTTTTTCCCCCCTGGCCTCTGTCGTTTATTACACGCAGGAATATATAGTAGGAGAATGCAGCAGTGCAGCCGCATATGACAAGGTGCAACAGTGACTGCCCACTTTTCCATTGATTTCACATATGTACGTATATAAAAAAAAAAAACTATTTGAAAATCACACTTAAAGACAAAGATACAAGACTCTGTACTTGAGTTTTTTTTCATAAGTAAATATGAAAATGAAGCATTGCAAGTGGCAATCAAATCAGAGATGACAGTACAGTGCAAAACTATAAGACATAGATTATAAAACCATATATTCTGGGATTGTAGTACAATAAGCAATATGACCCTGGACCACAAAACCAGTCATAAGGGTCAATTTTTTGAAATTGAGATTTATATATCATCTGGAAGCTGAATAAATAAGCTTTCCATTGATGTATGGTTAGGATGTACATATGTATGATAGGACAATATTTGGCCGTGATACAACTATTTGAAAATCTGGAATCTGAGGGTGCAAGAAAATCAAAATGCTGAGAAAATTGCCTTTAAAGTTGTCCAAATTAAGTCCTTAGCAATGCATATTACTAATCAGAAATGAAGTTTTGATATATTTACGGTAGGAAATTTACAAAATATCTTCATGGAACATGATCTTTACTTAATATCCTATTGATTTTTAGTATAAAAGAAAAATCGATCATTTTGACCCATACAATGTATTTTTTGGCTATTGCTACAAATATACCCCAGCGACTTAAGACTGGTTTTGTGCTCCAGGGTCACAAATTTAAGATGAGTACAGGAGACTCAGTTAAGTAATTCTCAATGCTTAAGCTAGAGGACTTTCACTGTTGAGCGAAATAGAGCACTCCAAGTGATGACGTATTTTGTAGGCTAATCCAGAAGTTAGCATCATTTTGGTTTACCTCGACAAAAAGCCAATAGGATATTTCTGGACTGAGTAGATGAACTTTCCTGTTCGGTGTGATGACCTTTAACCCATTTAGAGACTTGTTAACAACGGTCTTTTTCAGGACAAGAAAAAAAATATATCACAAGGGTAATACAGATGTATTTTATATTGTAGAATAATACTTGTGTTAACCACAGACCTTATTTCAGACGTTTAACCAGAAACCCAAAAAACAACTGACTTCAGGATGATGGAACTGTAAGTGCAAAAATGCTAACTAAACTTTTTAGGTTTTAGGACTCGTTCCTGAAGAAGGTAACAGTGACTTCTCTAAATGGTAGATCTCAGTTCAGGATTATTGGTAGTGTAGCATTTAATTGAGAATTTGGTAATTAAAGACTTTTTTTCTTTTGAAAACATGGACATATAGCTTTACAGAATTTCACAGGATTTTATTCTACAGATCACACAGAAGTTAAGCACACAGGTTTGCTTAAGAACATCCATCTTTATTTAGAAATGTAGATGATCTGAATGTAAAATGTAATGTACATCTTTCATTACAAAAAGGTATAGTAAAATAAACAACAATCTTTAAAATGCAGTATTTGAATAGCACACAAGAAAACCTCCGCAGGGTCTCGAAGGCCTGATGCCTGGATGAGCAACCAGCTTCAGTGATGGTTGGGACGCAAGAGATCCGGCAGAACCTCTGAACCACTGTTTCAAGATTATAAAGAAATTCCCCAGATCTGCCCATCAGCGCAGTCTTTGATATTAAATCGACTGCCGTCTTTATGCATTCGTTACAGCACTGCAATGGAGTTCACTAATCAGAGGTGCATGTTTATGCCTCCCATCTAAATGTGCTCAGCTGCATTGCTATATGGTCCACATCAATATCTGATCAACATAAATTCCCAAGTGCAAATCCCCACTAAACTGCATCTTAATTCTCAATACAGCTGTTTTCAGAAGAAAAGTACACAGTGTGAAAGTCACAAAAGTTTGCATCATAATCAAGCGTTATTGCTTACAATGAACACTTTTGTGCTCTAGTTAGTCAAAGAGCTTACAGTACCAGGGCATGTTTTCCATCCAATAAAATATCAACATAAAATGAGCTCTAGCAGAGAGATCTAGAAAGTAGGAGCAGGTTTGAATGAGGATGGAGATGAAGAAGTTTTAAGTCTTCTAGGGGTCGCTATGGGGTTAATCTGTCCCTGAAAGTCACCTGTGCTTGGACTGAGCTCGGCTCTGTAAGCTGTGGAAATGGGCTTCCCTCAGGACACGGTTGATGTGCTGGTAGGACAGCAGGTCCATGGGGTCCGACTGCTTAGAGGCACTGTGGGGACTGCAGGGGCCGGGGCCGCCGTGGGGCCCAATAACATCCACTCCACAATGGCTACTGCTGCTGCTCCCTGCGGCGTGATCCGGACTGCTGATCCAACTGCTCTCGCTACTGGAAGACTGCAGAGAACCGTAAGATTGCGTTAGCAACGTCAATCTTCACATTAGCGGAAGCAGAACATGGACATTTCAAATATTTGTTAAAGCTATGACACGCATGCAAGTCCAGATGTGTCCGGTGTCACTATCAATCTTAACCGCAACTCACTGCTGACCAGATGGGGTTTTAATAAAAGTGTCCGGTCTATACAATAGAAACACAACTAGAGAAAACAGAGAAAATGGGCTGTGGTGGAAAAAAAAGTTAGAAAACGTATATGATCAAGATTATCAGTGAGTGGAGATTCAAAAAAAAAAAAAAAAAAAAGATTTTTTTTTTTTTTTTTTTACAAAAGTCCATTGTACAATTCAGAAAAGATTCATAAAACACCTGCAAAGAAATGTTTAACTCAAACTACTTAGATCAGAATGAAATGATTGGTGATCTTGTTAAAGATAAACTTCAGTCGTATCTTTGTAATATTGGGATCTTTCAGAACATTTTCTGTCAGCCGAACCCTTTAGAAGTAAAATATTTACTTGAAGCACCTCTGAGAGAAGTTAATATTTCATAATTGACTGTGTTGACACTGTGTAATGCTCATGCTCTCTGTTTCCACCCATGACCCACATCGAAGCTCAACGCCTTTTGGAAAACTATTTGTGCGGTTATAAACGAAAATCACTGTATGGGAAAAAAACTAACAAGGCTACCAGAAACTTATAAAAGTTCCCTCATGGCAAACCGTTTCTCAAAATATAAAGTGGGTTAGCTAAAGAAATGATAGGAAATATATTACCGTGGTGCAGTACTACTACAACAATTATTACAACTTTTGTTTAAAAGAATAATCACACAATACGCTATTTCTTCCATGTTAAAAATGTAATAGTAAACCCTCACCTCTACTATTGTAGGTTATGTTTTAGTCATCAGAAAAGAATTAATGAGGAATTATGAGAGGTTACGCTATAACACATACATTTCTAACATTATTGAAGCCAAATACTTGCATTTCCCCAAGCTTTTTAGCTGTAGTACAGTATTCATAGGCTTAAACATGAAGCATACAGTGGCCCCACTTTTAACACTCTCTTTATATTACCCTTATTGTAGATGGATGCACAGAGGAAGACAAGAGTAAAGAGTGCAGTGTGGGAGTACTACACTCAACCAACACCAGGGAAGGCAGTTTTTGTCAGAGCCCTTGTTATTCTTAATTTTGACATTAATTTTAATTTTTACACCAGACATATATATCGGTTCAAAATATCGGTTATCGGTATACTTGATCTGTAATAATCGGTATCGGCATCAGCCCTGAAAAACACATAGGTCGACCACTAATATAGAGTGGAGTAATTTCGTACGCATCCATCCAACGCCTCGTTGATAATTCCCAAAAAAAAATAATTTTATAGACCTAGTAACGGAGGATGGAGCCACTGATAAGCAGACTATAATGGAGTATAAACTAAGTATGAGAGACGAGAGAAGTTTGAAGAGAGACAGAGGAGAGGAGAGAGAGACAGAGGAGAGAGAGAGAGAGAGAGTAAGAGAGAACCACCGACCAACACCCGACCCCCACCCCGAACAGCTCCCCCCACGCTCGAAGTTTACCTTCTGACCCCCCCCACCCACCCCCCCCCAGTCCCTGTTGAGCTCCCCACCTCAAAAGTGTTTGGCAGCAGCAATCCCTACAATAGTGAAACTTAAGTTCATTTCTCGTCAGCACCCTTACATCGCTTGTGAGAAATGTATGTAAGTTAGCCTTTTAGTTGTCGAAAACATTTTAGTGATAAAACGTCAGCGTGAGACGATAAAAAAGTTTAGAGCGTGTATTCTGTTCCGTGTGTGCCTCTGTAAGGGAGCCAGAGAGGGAGTAGAGTACGTGCTGTAAGTACATAATACATCGTTACTTTTGTGGCACAAAATGGAAATGTTCTGTCGTGTTTTATCCTATGCTTAAGGTAAATATTTATTGTCACTGGGCCAGGGTTCATGGGGGTTTTGGTTATTTTGCGTTGTAAAGACCTGGAAATAGCCTCTAATCTAAATGAAAACTTATTTAGATTAGGGAAATAAACTGGAAATCATTTTGGCGAAGTGATATGGGACATGTAATGCGATCAAGAGCTCCTGAACTACGTTCGCCGCTGCATTTCCATGAAAATAATTGGCAACAAATTAGAACGTTCGTAAGCCAATAAGATCAAGCATCAACGGCAACTGTCGTCTTGAAATATATATATATATAATTTTTACTTTAAAATTAATTTAAACACAGGAATGAAAACTAATCATAGTATTTATATATATATTATATATATATATATATATATATATAATATACACACACACACACACACAACCACACACACAAGCAAACAGAGTCCTAGAGAGGCCCACAAAAACTTCAACATTTGAAGACTGTGTGGAAGAATGGGCCAAAATCACACCGAGCAATGCATGCGACTAGTTTCTCCATACAGGAGGCTTCTTGAAGCTGTCATTACCAACAAAGACTTTTGTATGAAGTATTAAATAAATGTCAGTAAGCATGCTCGATACTTTTTCCCTGGGTCATTCCATTTTATGACACAGAACTTAATTTCTGAACTTATTCATTTTGTTTTCTTTGTATGTATGGATTAATTGGGTTGTTACCGACATCTGGTGAAATATCATGTCAACAGCACCTTTAGAAATATATTTACTGGGAAAAAATTGGTGAGGTGTTTCAAGACTTATTTTACCCGCTTTGTGTGTGTGTGTGTGGTGTATATATATTATGTATATGTATGTGTGTGGGTATATATCTTATATATATTATAATATCTGTGACAAGTGGGGGCTGGGTGTCCGGAGAAGAGCCATGGGAACGGAGCGAGGCCGGTGGAGTGATTGCTAATGAGCAACACCTGCACCACTCACCGGTCTCGAGTCCCACGGAGGAGCTCCGGAAGGATAAAAGGGAGGAGTGGAAGACTCGGTGTCAGCGAGAAGAGTGGCAGGACGGGATTTTTATTTTGTGCTTTGGTTTTGTTTATTTTATTAAAGTTTGTTTAAATGTTCGCCGGTTCCCGCCTCCTCCTTCCCGACCTACAAACGTTGTTACAATATATATATAGTACAATTGTACAGTAAGATATAAAAGTATTTGAGAATTATAAGGATACATACCTAATCTACCTATCGCACAATGATTTCCTAAACGCATGTGAAACTTGAATGAATTATTTATTTAATTAATAGCTTTTCATCCCCCTCAGAAACCCTGTTTCAGAAGAATGTGCAGAGTGGCAGGTGCTACACAAAGCCAGAAACAGCTTTTAAAGACTTCATCCCATTATACTCCAACCTCATCATACCTGGCGGAATACTTCCAAAGACAGCAATAAGACAAAACATTAAGTTGGGTGCCGTTAAATGATAAGAAGTGTAGTGATGTGTTGTTGACTGCATTACCTACCTCAGACTCCCATGATTCTCTACCCGTCTCTGAGCTCTGGAGGACTGAACTCAGTCGTTTGGCCCGAGGCATCCGAGCATCTTCATCATCACCTTCAGCGCGCTGACGTTTCCTTTACAGCATCATTACAGGTTAAAGATTTTCAACACAGTACTAAAGCAGCGTCTTAACACTGATGGCACACATTAATACCTTAATCACTGTGTTGTACCATATTTGTGTGTTTCACATGCTATTATGTAAACTATATTATATTTGTTGCAACAATGTTACAGTCTAGCACATTCCACTTTGTCCCATTCTGTCTGTAAACCCAAAACTGCCCCTCTGTGATTAATAAAGACATGTTGTTTTATTACGATTATCAGCAGTCTGTAGACTCACCTGTTTTCTGTAAGCATTTCTGCGAATCCCACAGCAGATGAATGGTCTTGATTAATGGTCTTGAGTGTTTTATTGAGCAGCATTCGCTCCTGGATCAGCTGTGTTCCTCTGATCGACAGCCTGCTGTGTCATGCTACACTGAATACAGCATAACACATTTAGACACTAAATACTCTCACCCCTGACCAACTGAAAGCGAGTTTATGAATTGGTAATGAGACAATTATGAATCAAAATAAGTGAAAATCGTATTTAGTTGATTCTACAGTAATAAATGTGTCCAACTCTAACTCCTCCGGCTAGTCTCTATCATAGCTGGGTGCTAACTGACACTTCACTAGCTGTAAATTCAAGCGTCCAGTTCTACTAATTTAACGCTGTAAGTTATTCTTCCTCCAGACTTACTTTCATGAACGTAGCAGATATATTAAAGTTCTCTGTAAATATAACCCGGTTATTCGTCTATTTGATGAGCCTGTGCGACACCAAACAAACCACCGCCGCGGTTGCTGTTATTTACATGCCAGAGCGCATGCGCGGAACTCAGACCGTAAACACGAGGGCGGCGCGGGATTGGCTGATCATGCGAGGACGTCACGTCCGGTGCCCACAGCGCTTCTGCTCATCCAAGAAAATATATTCTACTTTTATCTGGTTTCAGCTTTACCGTTATTTATTTAGTTATTTATTTAGCTGCTTCTTTAAATTATTGAAAAACATGCACATGGATAAAACAAGTATGAACAGAAACAACAATTTGCTAAGGGAAGATAAGTAAGCTACTGTTACACAAAGACATGAAAAGAAATAAATGCTTGTTACAGTCTGTTTTTTTATTTATATATATATATATATATTTAATATATATATATATATATACACACAAACACACACACACAAACAAACATCATTATATATTTTTTTTAGCGGCCTAACTAAATTACAACACCACACACACACACAGATATATATATATTTGTTTTAGACTAGTAAATAAAAAACCACCACACCCACACACACATATAGAATAGATATATATATATATATCTATATTTTTTTTTAGTGCCTAAATAAACACACACACACACACACACACCATATTTATTATTATATTATATATATTATTTTTTTTTTAGCGCCTAAATAAACACAAAACACACACACAACACACCACAAGAGATATATATAATATATATTTTTTTTTTTTAGCTAGTAAACAAACAAACACACACACAAACACACATATATATATATATATATATATTTTTTTTTTTTACGCTGCTAAATAAAACACACACAAACACAAACACACACACAACACACACCATATATATACTATAATATATATTTTTTTTTTTTAGCTGCAAATAAAAACATAACACACATACACAAACAACACATATTATATATTTTTTTTTTATTTTGGTTAGATTAGTAAATAACAACACACAACACACACACACACCAAAAACATATATATATCTATATTATATTCTAAGATCTATATTTTTTTTTTTTTTAGCTGCTAAATAAACACACACACACACACACACACACATATGGTATATATCTTATGGTAGCTGCTAATAAACACAACACACAAAATATATAATATATATATGTTTTAGCTGCACCTACTAAAAATAAATACACACACACACCAACACACACATCGATATATATATATATATATTAGCTGCTACATAAACACACACACACACACACACACAAATTATATATATATATATATTTTAGTGCTAAATTAAATACACAACACAACAACACACAATATATATTATTTTTTTTTTAGCTGGCTAAATAGAACACACAACAAACAAAACACAAACACCATATATATATATTTTTTTTTTTACGGCTTGGCTAAATAAATACATCACACAACACACACACACACACTATATAATATAGATTTTTAGCTGCTCTAAATAAACACACCACACACACACACACAACATATATAGGTATAATATATATTTTTTTTTTTTTGTCAGCTGCCTAAATACACAACACACACAACACACCACACAACAATATATATATATATATTTTTTTTTAGCTGTCTAAAATAAAACACACACACACAACACACATATCTATATATTTTTTTTTTTGCTGCAAAAATACACACACACAAAACACACACACACATATATATATATATATTTTTTTTTAGCTGCTAAATAAATACACACACACCCACAACGTATATAGATATATAATATATAGATATCTATAATATAGTATATATATATTAATACACACAAACACACACAAAGTATATATTTATCTATATTCTATATAATAATATATACATAAAACACACACCACACAACCCACACCCACACACTTATATATACTGTATATATCGACTATATATTTTTATTTTTATTTTTTTAATTTTTAGGTGCTAAAATTAAATCCCACACACATATATAGTACATTTGAGATGCTAAATAATATAGTCACACAGACACACACACACACACATATTCTATATTCTAATTCTGTATATTTTTGTTTTTGAGCTGCTAAATAAATACACACACACACCCACACACACACACTTATATATATATATTTTAGCTGCTACAGAAATACCCACACAAACACACACACACACACACACATTATATATATTATATATATAGATATATATTTAGCTGCTAATAAATACACACAGACACACACCTACAAACCATAATAATAATAATAATATTTTTTTTTTTTTTTTTTTTTTTTTTAGCTGATAAATAAACACACACACCACACACAACACACACATATTATATATTATAGTAGATTTTTTTGTAGCTGCTGTAAATACCACCACACATATATATATAGATATATTAGATAATATTTTTTGTTTTGAGCTTGCTAAATAAATACACCACCACAAACAACATATATATATATATAATATTTTTTTTCTTTAGCTGCTAAATAAAATACACAAACACACACACACACACATATATAATTATTTTTTTTAGCTGCTAAATAATACACCACACACACACACCACCACAACATATATAGATATATATATATATTAAGCTGCTAACTAATACACACCACCACACACACCACACACAACATTACAGTGGGTGCGGAAAGTATTCAGACCCCTTTAAATTTTTCACTATTTGTTATATTGAAGCCATTTGCTAAAATCGTTTAAGTTTTTTTTTTTCCTCATTAATGTACGCACAGCACACCATATTGACAGAAAAAACACAGAATTGTTGACATTTTTGTCGAGATTTATTTAAAAAAGAAAAACTGAAATATCAAATATCACTTAAGTATTCAGACCCTTTGCTGTGACAATCATATATTTAACTCAGGTGCTGTCCAATTCTTATGATCATCCTTGAGGTGGTTCTACACCTTCATTTGAGTCCAGCTGTTTTTGATTATACTGATTGGACTTGATTTGGGAAGCCACACACCTGTCTATATAAGACATTACAGCTCACAGTGCATGTCAGAGCAAATGAGCATCATGAGGTCAAAGGAACTGCCTGAAGAGCTCAGAGACAGAATTGTGGAAAGGCACAGATCTGGCCAAGGGTACAAAAAAAAATTCTGCTGCACTTAAGGTTCCTAAGAGCACAGTGGCATCCATAATCCTTAAATGGAAGACGTTAGGAAAGACCAGAACCCTTCCTAGAGCTGGCCGTACGGCCAAACTGAGCTATCGGGGGAGAAGAGCCTTGGTGGAGAGGTAAAGAAGAACCCAAAGATCAAAGTGGCTGAGCTCCAGAGATGCAGTCGAAAGATGGGAGAAAGTTGTAGAAAGTCAAAAATCACTGCAGCCCTCCACCAGTCGGGACTTTATGGCAGAGTGGCACGACGGAAGCCTCTCCTCAGTGCAAGACACAGGAAAGCCCGCATGGAGTTTGCTAAAAAAAAAAACACCTGAAGGACTCCAAGAATGGTGAGAAATAAGGATTCTCTGGTCTGATGAGACCAAGATAGATTTTTTTGGCCTTAATTCTAAGCGGTATGGGTGGAGAAAACCAGGCACTGCTCATCACCTCAAATACAAGTCCCAACGTTGAAGCATGGTGGTGGCAGCATCATGATGTGGGGGTGTTTTTCAGCTGGCAGGGACAGGACGACTGGTTGCAATCGAGGAAAAGATAAATGCGGCCAAGTACAGGGATATCCTGGACGAAACCTTCTCCAGAGTGCTCAGGACCTCAGACTGGGGTGAAGGTTTACCTTCCAACAAGACAAGGACCCTAAGCACACAGCTAAAATAACAAAGGAGGGGCTTCACAACAACTATGTGACTGTTCTTGAATGGCCCAGCCAGAGCCCTGATTTAAACCCAATTGAGCATCTCTGGAGAAACCTAAAAATGGCTGACCACCAACGTTTACCATCCAACCTAACAGAACTGGAGAGGATCTGCAAGGAGGAATGGCAGATTATCCCCAACGCCAGGAGTGGAAACTTGTTCATCTTTGTGTCCCAAAAAGACTCGTGGCTGTATTAGATCAAAAGGGTGCTTTACTAAATACTGAGCAAAGGGTCTGAATACTTAGGACATGTGATATTTCAGTTTTTCTTTTTAATAAATCTGCAAAAATGTCAACAATTCTGTGTTTTTTCTGTCAATATGGGGTGCTGTGTGTATATTAATGAGGGGAAAAAAATAACTTAAATGATTTTAGCAATATAACAAAGAGTGAAAAATTTAAAAGGGTCTGAATACTTTCCGTACCCACAGTATATACATATACATATACATATATAAATAAATGTATATTACTATATATTTATATATTTATTTTATTTTTTTTAGCTGCTAAATATATACACACACACACATATATATATATAATTTATTTTTTAGATGCTAAATACAACACACACACACACAACACATACTAGATGCGATTATATATAATTTAAAAAAATAAAAAAAATTTGAGGGCAAGATTGATTCAACAATGAATTACTTCTTTAAACGCTAAAAAAGTATGGTTTCTATTAATGCATATGGAATTTAGCCATTAAAATTAGTACAATTTAATTAAGTCCGTTTGTTTTTCTGACTTGCATAAAGACCCAGTATGACACACAGTATAACGCATCTGAACACAGCTGATGTTTAAGTTCAACGCTGAATGACTAAACATTTGATTATTAAAATGTAAAAATGCGTTGGTTTTCACGAGAGTGCGAGATTTTTCCAGAATCTGCTTCATAGCCGAAGTGTACTTTTTTGTTCCACGTCCAATGCTTTTAGTCACTTCGATTTTATTAAAACGGAAACGCTATTACTTCACTTAAGTTATGCATTTGGAATATGGGTAGCGATGCCTGTGAAAAGTAAACGATTCAAGGGCTGAATTAGCTAAACAGTGTTTTCCTAGCAACTGCGTTTGGGATTTATGAATCCTACTATGGTAACTTTGGCAGAGGCCTGGCTTATGAATATTAATTTGAGCCGAATGTCGTTGCTTGGTAACCTATCTTAGGGGTCCAGTTACGCAACCTAAGTAATATTCAAGAGTCAGCCCTGCTGCCACATTTTTATGTGGAATACACGAATATATTACTCAAATCTCAGCGAACAATATTTTTTCAATGTTATTTGTTCATAAAAATATTATAAACATAAAAAATGTTAATTTGTAAAAGTAACATAAGTAGCACATCTTTATGATCTGATTTTTTACAACATTGAATTATTGAACAGTTACACATTTGATGTATGTTCTTATTAACCAGTAAAACTGCACATTCTGAACAATTAGAGTTTTAAGCAGTGTACTAGTTAATTAGTGTGCTACACAAAAGTCTATAAAAATAGGACACAATGTACTGTTTATATGAAGGGACAATACGTATTTATTTTTTAAATTCCACATTGCATTTTGTGTTTTAAGGTTACAGTTACAACTTAATGGATAATGTCCTGGCAGAAAATGACTAGTACTTTTTCAGTTTTTCCACATATTTTTTCTAACAGTGGACCTAACTGAACAACAAGCTAATAACAGGCTGTATCATAAATGTGCATTTCTTATTGACCAACTGGAACTAGCAACTTAATGCACATTTGTTTGTGCTATTTCTCCAGCTCTCTCTAGGTTGGTGTGCTGCTCGGCTGGCTAGCTGTTCAATGGTTTCCTCTTTTTTTGTGTAATTTAGATAAAAACATGTATTTTTTATCATTTGAGTCACTTTACAAAAGTTGCTAAAAGTTGCCAAAAACTTTTTCAAAATAGCTAAATTTGTTGCTAGGTGCTTTTTGAAGAAATAAAGTTGCTAGGGTAGTCTGAAAAGTTGCTAAATCTAGCAACAAAATTGCTAAATTGGCAACACTGTCGCTCTGCCGTTCAGCCAAATTAGTTACGCCCACTGACCTGACGCCACACCTCCTAATTAATATTCATGAGGCAGCCCTGACCATAGTAGGCCTGTTAGCTCCTCATCCCGGAAGTTAGTGGCTTTAGCGCAGCTCCTCCGCCTCCGCAGATGACACACGCAGAGGAGGATTAGAGCAGAGCCTCATCATTAAACGATCATATCAGGAAAAATGGGGAATACAGACTCGAAGCTGAATTTCAGGAAGGCGGTGATACAGCTGACCACGAAAACACAGGTTTGTGTCTTCGGTGTTATTCGAGAGGCTGTAATTAGGAGCGCCTGTGTGTTTCCAGATGGAGACTGCGCCCCGGACCTCAGATCTCACACAGAATCAGTCAAATCAATTCAGAATATCATATGCGCTTGTGTTCGCCCATAATAAGACAGGTGGCATGTGTTTATCTGCAGATGCAAATATCTGCTCATTCTCATTTTTTTAAAGAATTGTAATGCTATCGTAATAATTTATTACAGTGTATTTTATTTTTGAATCTGAGTGAAAATGCAATAACCGCTAAACATCTTTAAAACAAGATGAATTCACGTTGAGCTCAACTGCATGCGCGAACATATCTTTAATATGACTGTATTTGATGTATATTTTCTTTCCGTTGTTTTAAGGATAAACCTCTCTAAATAAATTCAAGCTAAAGCTGTATAGCTTGTTTTCTACCATTTATTTTATGGTTTTTGTTAGTTTGTTTGCTTGCTTGCTTGTTGTTGATTTTTTTAAGTTTTTGTATATGTAAAAATCATAAAAATCATAAAAAATCATAAATGAAATGACGACGTATGTTAGATCCCGCCCCCCTCCTGACGTGACGTCTTTTTTTAGTTGTCAAGTCATCCAAAAATTGTGTTTAGGTTTAGACAAGAAATGTACCAATAGACATGTACGCCAAATCTTTCAAGACAAAAATGTCTCCAAGAGGAAAGTTCTGTTGGAGATCTTTGGTTGAAGATATAGATTGGAGAAGGGCCTGGCTTTTACCTGGAAAATACTGTATTTCCAATAAAGCTAAAGAAATACATTTCAAAATTTTACTTAAAATATATCCTGTAAACTCTAATATTTCTAAATATCTGGACATTGACAGTTCATGTGCTTTTTTGCAAGCAACCAGAAGAGACATTTGCACATTTGTTTTATGATTGTCCAATATCCAAGCAATTTTGGTCTGACCTTGGCTCCTTTATGTTCGATTCGGCCAATGTTACTTATTATTTCAGTCTAAAAGACATAATTTTGCATTATATTGATGATAAAAAATAGACCCCTAGAGTATATTGTTAACTTCTTTATTCTATATGGCAAATTCTTTATTCATAAACAAAAGTTTGCAAATAATATTCCATCCTTATCCCCATTTTAAAACTGAATTAATATCACTTCTTAAATCTCTTAGTTATATAAATAACAAAAAAGATTGATAAAATATTATGAAGAAATGTTTAAAGAAAACACATGTATTTAAAAGCTTTCCCTGTAAGTTCATGTTTGTATGTTATTGTTTCAATAGTGGTAATGTGTGCATTCTTGTGTCTTTCATCTTTTGTTTTTCATTGTTTTCTTTTTTTGTATAGTATTTTTGTTTTCTCTCGCTTTGTTTTATTACATGTATTTGTATGCAATTCCTTGACAATGTTCTTATGTTATTGAGCATTAATAAAAAAATAAATAATTGTGTTTAGAGGTCGTTGAGAAATACAATGGAGTATAAAAAAATAAAAAGAATTCTCTGTAGTCACTCAGTCAGTATGAGCTCACTAAACTGCATGCGTAATAATGATATAAAAACCAGTCAAATGTTGTTTAAAACAGTTTTTAGAGGATAATATCATGTCACACCACAGGATGCTACTGTCACTAAAAAAACTGTCATTTTTAAACAGGCTTTTAACTGGAAATATGAACTGATTATTGTTCTCTGCAGGGTTAACGTGGTTGCATTGTTATTTTTAACTGGTAATTAAATATTAATGCGATTTTATGAATTCAGTGTTTGGATCAGCCCAGCTGTTGCTTCAGTCTGGTGTGTGTTAAAAGGACTTACATATGCATTAAAACCTTATCCTCCTCACCCACCCCTAGCCTGTGGAAGCCACAGATGACGCGTTCTGGGATCAGTTCTGGGCTGATACTGCTACCACCGTGCAGGATGTGTTTGCCCTGCTGCCCGCTGCTGAGATCCGAGCCGTCCGGGAGGAATCCCCCTCCAATCTGGCAACACTGTGTTACAAGGTATCCTTCAGTGCGGCTCTCTGTGCTGAAATATGACACCTGTTACATATGTGTAAGCACTAACATTCAGTCATTAGAGAAAGTGCCTCATCAATAATAGGCAGTGACTGTGTGAGTTTAAAGTTGTTGGTGGGACAGGAAAATAGCTGGCGCTTTCCCCTTCCTGTCTCAGTCCCTGGGCTTCCTGTTTGAGACTGCCCATCAGAAAGAAAACATGATTAGAAATCTTCGTATAGTCTTCAAGTGCGCAACCTGCCTGATCAGACCATGAGTAAAGAGATTATATTGTGTAACAATACTCTGTTTAGTTTCACACTTATCTGAATGTCTGAATAACAAAAGGACATCAAAGGGAATGTCATTTGTTTTAGAGAAAAATAACACGCTTTTCGTACAAAACATTTGTTTTATAGTTTTATACTGTATGGTAGATACACTGCCGTTTAAAAATTTGGGGTCACTAATTTAAAAAATAATTATTAATAATTTAGACTTTTATTCGGCAAGGATGCTTTAAAGCAATCAAAAGAGACGTAAAGTTGCAAAAAAAAATTCTGTTTCAAATAAAGGCTTTGTTTGTGTCCATCAAAGAATCCTTTAAAAAAGTATTTACATTTTCTCTTGAAATATTAAGCAGCATGACTGTGTTTAACACTGATAATAATCAGAAATGTGTCTTTAGATTTATGTTTCTTCTGATTTCTGAAGGAGCATGTGACACTGAAGACAAGAGGCTGCTGACAATTCAGCTTTGCATCACAGCAATAAATTACATTTTCAAATATGTTTAATAAGCTTTTACTTTAAATTGTAATAATATTTCTCAGTGATTCAATAAATGAGGTTTTTGTTGAGCAAAAGAGACGTCTTTTAAAAACATTTTTTTTTTAAAAAATTCACTGACTTTAAAGTGAAACATGGCCAAAATTGTGTTTGTCAAATGTTAGTGGCTCATATTCATAGTTAATATGATGAATTTTACATATTCATCATAGTTTAGATTTTTTTTAGAAATCAAATATAATATCTGCCATCTTATTTTCTCTTGAATTTTGATTTTTAAACAATAAAAAAATTAATTCTGATTGTTTTTTTAGTGATTGGACCTTTATTTTAATAAATATAAGGTGTACATTTAGGGTCTCTTTATTTAAAATTGCGCTTCTGCGCATATCTCATAAATTTCTATTTTTATCTATTTGAATGTGTATGTGTATGTTTGGGTATACAGTATATGCATGTACAGTATATGTTTGCATATTATTATTCTGATATGCATATTACTATTTTTACAAGTATTTGTATCTTGCTTTTATGTTTTTACTTGCAATTTTAACTCCTCATTTACTTTTTGGATTAATTCAGTCATAGTATTGATAAGCAGAGAAGTAAATAAACTTCAAACTTCAAAATAATGCACAATATGAATAATTGATATTTTGTAGGTGACCGTGAGAATACATTGTGTATGTCTTGGTGTTCATGTTCATGTTCATACTGTCTTCTGTGTGTTTTGTCATGAGTGTTTCTGTGTATACCCACAGGCGGTAGAGAAGTTGGTTCAGGGAGCCGAGTCCGGCTGCCCCACAGAGAAGGAGAAGCAGATCGTGCTGAACTGCACTCGTATGCTCTCTCGGGCCCTGCCCTACATCTTTGAGGACCAGGACTGGAGGGGCTTCTTCTGGTCCACCATCCCTGGCGCTGGCAGAGCGGGGGTGAGGAGGACGCACTAAATAATAAGCCCTGAGTGCTAGCAACTCACCTTCTTGTTTGGAATTTACAAAAACTGGTTGATGTTCAGTAGCGCGACTTAAAGCTTGTGTTTAAGTGCGTTTAAAAATAGCTGTGTAGGATTATGAAACGCACTCAAATGAATTTCCCTCAGCAAAGGTGATATATTCAACACAAGCACATTTATTCATTTTTATCATGAGTTACAATATCTCACAGAAGTGAGTACACCCCTCACATTTTTGTAAATATTCTATTATACCTTTTCATATGACAACACTGAAGAAATGACACTTTGCTACAATGTAAAGTAGTGAGAGTACAGCTTGTATAACAGTGTAAATTTGCTGTCCCCTCAAAATAACTTAACACACAGCAACCGCTGGCCACAAAAGTGAGTACACCCCTAAGTGAAAATGTCCAAATTGGGCCCAATTAGCCATTTTCTCTCCCCGGTGTCATGTGACTCATTAGTGTTACAAGGTCTCAGGTGTGAATGGGGAGCAGGTGTGTTAAATTTGGTGTTATCGCTCTCACTCACTCATACTGGTCACTGGAAGTTCAACATGGCACCTCATGACAAAGAACTCTCTGAGGATCTGAAAAAAAGAATTGTTGCTCTACATAAAGATGGTGTAGGCTATAAGAAGACTTCCAAGACCCCCTGAAACTGAGCTGCAGCACGGTGGCCAAGACCATACAGCGGTTTAACAGGACAGGTTCCACTCATGGTCGACCAAAGAAGTTGAGTGCACGTGCTCAGTGTCATATCCAGAGGTTGTGTTTGGGAAATAGACGTATGAGTGCTGCCAGCATTGCTGCAGAGGTTGAAGGGGTGGGGGGTCAGCCTTTCAGTGCTCAGACCATACGCCGCACACTGCATCAAATTGGTCTGCATGGCTGTAGTCCCAGAAGAAAGCCTCTTCTAAAGATGACGCACAAGAAAGCCCGCAAACAGTTTGCTGAGGACAATCAGACTAAGGACATGGATTACTGGAACCATGTCCTGTGGTCTGATTGCGAACAAATAAACTTAATGGTTCGATTGTGTCAAGCGTGTGTGGCGGGCAACAGGTGAGGAGTACAAAGACAAGTGTGTCTTGCCTACAGTCAAGCATGGTGGTGGGAGTGTCATGGTCTGGGGCTGCATGAGTGCTGCCGGCACTGGGGAGCTACAGTTCATTGAGGGAACCATGAATGCCAACATGTACTGTGACATACTGAAGCAGAGCATGATCCCCTCCCTTCAGAGACTGGGCCGCAGGGCAGTATTCCAACATGATAATGACCCCAAACACACCTCCAAGACGACCACTGCATTGCTAAAGAAGCTGAGGGTAAAGGTAATGATTGGCCAAGCATGTCTCCAGACCTAAAACCTATTGAGCATCTCAAGGTCTCTAAAATCCACCAGCTCCGTGATGTCGTCATGGAGGAGTGGAAGAGGACTCCAGTGGCAACCTGTGAAGCTCGGGTGAACTCCATGCCCAAGAGGGTTAAGGCAGTGCTGGAAAATAATGGTGGGCACACAAATATTGACACTTTGGGCGCAATTTGGACATTTTCACTTAGGGGTACTCTCTTTTGTGGCCAGCGGTTTAGACATTAATGTGTTGAGTTATTTTGAGGGGACAGCAAATTTACACTGTTATACAAGCTGTACACTCATTTCTTCAGTGTTAGCAAAGTGTCATTTCTTCAGTTTGTCACATGCAAAGGTATAATAAAATATTGACAAAATGTGAGGGGTGTTACTCACTGTCTGTGAAATACTGTAGTACTAGTGTTGAGGGTGATTTGCTTAAGAGAAATCTAATTGCTAAAAATCAATTACAAACCTTTCGACATTGTCAGATTTTATATATCTTAAAAAGAATCATAACCAATGAAACATAACAAGTATAAGTAAAAAGAGAATACATAATAATTACATTTAAGAAAAGTAAACAGTTTTTAAAAAGTAAAGTAGTAATTTGTGAGGGATTTGTTTACACTGTATAGATTGTCTCGCATAGATGAGATAGGAGGTGATTGAAGATGAAGGCGCACGTCGCGGGCAGAGTTCTCTATGGGCTGGCTGACTGCTCTTCGTCCAGACTTCACTGTCAGAGCCACAGAAAGGAATTGACCTGTGAGTTTCAATATAGAAAGTGTATAATAATTTGTATAATATAGATATATATATATATACATGAGAGGTATATTAGCCATCTATATATATATTTTTTTTGTTTTTTTTTTTTTTTTTTTTTTATATATATATATAAATACATATATATAAGAGAGGCTAAAGGCTCTAAAAAAGACACATCTCTTCCATCTACACTTGACCCTCTAACACTAGCACTATATATTCTTTTTCTATCTATCTACTTTTATCATTTTATTAGGGCAAGGCACAAGTTTATTTATATAGCACATTTCCGACACAATGGTAATCAAAGTGCTTTACGGAAAGAAAGAAAAGAAAATAATAAGAACACTAAATTGATTTTAAAAGTTTAAAATGAATTTAAAACAGTAAAGTATAGAAATGAGTATACATAAAATATAGTGCAATCAGTTCGGACATTGCACTGTGCTCATTCAGTAAATGCACAGCTAGACGGATGAGTTTTGAGTCTGCATTTTAATGTGACTAATGTTTTAGCACATCTAATCTCTTCTGGAAGCTGATTCCAACTGCGGGCGGCATAACAACTAAAAGCGGACCCCCCTTTTTTTGTGTGGACCCTTGGTATTTCTAACTGACTCGATCCTAATGATCTGAGTGGTATGTTAGGTTTATATTCAGTGAACATTATCTGCTATGTATTTAGGTCCAAGGCCATTGAGTGATTTATAAACGAGAAAAAGTACTTTAAAATCAATCCTAAATATAACTCGAAGCCAGTGTAAGGACCTGTATATTCTTATATAAAAAAAAATATTGTAAGTCGTTTGGGCGAAAAAGCATCTGCTAAAGGCCTAAATGTAAAATGATGAGAAGAAGAAAAAAAGAATAAAAAACTGAATGTTGGTTAAATAACAGGTAATAAGGTTTATGTTGTGATATCAATGCAAGCAAATTTGTTCAAATCTAAGCCATTTAACTAATTGATATTGTTGTTTAACAGCAAGCCATATTTAACAATGTCCATCTAGGTAGTTTTTTAGAACAGAGTGTATGCTGTGTTAAACATTTGAATGACGTAAACAATTAACTAAATGCGTTTTGAAGATATGATTATTTAAATACAAACAAATAGATGCAAATAGTTATTTTTATTTTTTTTGAGTGTAGATATTTATTTTATTTTATTTACTTTTTCATTTATGACTGACAAAATATGTATCACAGTAAGTTTATTAGTTTGTTAAATCTGTGTAATCCAAATGGATGCACAATTCAGGCCTAAATATTTTTGAGTGTACAGTGAAGGGCTTGAGAAGGGATAGGAATAGTGTAGGAATACTACATAGGAATAGTGGGTTTATATATATATGATATATATATATATATATATATATATTATTTATTATTATTATTTCATGTATGAACATAATATGGTTTCTAAAAGTGTATTGCCTGACATGATGCGCAATAGCCTTTAAATTGGCATTAGAAATAAGGTTTTAATTGAATGAATTGAATGAAAAATGTATCAGTGTTAATCACCTCAAACGGTACGGTGTGGTTACGAGCAAATGCACTCTTAGGTTGAGTTTCGGTTTCTCATGTACAGGACTCGGTGGAAGACTGCAGTCACTGGACAGCTGTGAAGACATCGGGAGGCTGGAGTGGGTTGCGCTCAGTAGCCCCACTAACTACATCACGTATCAACAGGTGAGAGCGGCGCGATGTGCGATAGTTCCGGTTCCCACACGCCACACGTGTGTGTATTGAGTTTCCCTGGACCTTTTAATCAGGAACCACACAAGACGTTTAAAAGATCCGCAACCTGTTTTTCCACCCAAACCAAGATTCAGATCAGTATGTAGAGATCAAATGGTGTTTATATGTGCTTCAAACGTCCAGGGGTGCAGTTTTCACTCATCTGTGTGTGGGTGTATAGGAATGAGCTGGTGAGGTTTACTACCACATGTTTCTCAAGAGGCCATGTACCTGCCGCCAAATCTTGATTAAACAGTATCTCAACCCTGGGTCACCTCTTCTGTCACTGAAAAAATGTCAGTCTCTGTAGACACGCCACAAAAGACAGAGCGCAACCACAAACACTCCCCAATTAAACACCCCGAGACTTCCTAGTGCGTTGCAAGTTAAAAGCCTATTAACCGAGTATTAAATGCAGTTTGTAAACTCAGTGCGGTCGCGCTTTTGATGTTGGGCCTGGAGGAGGAAAACCGTCTAGCAAACAGCCAGGGACACCTAGTACACTAAACCCAACTCAGAACACACTTGTAACTAGAGGTCGACCGATGTATCGGTTTTGCCGATTAATCGGAACCGATAGTTCCAGCAAAAACCTATGCCGATAGTTTTCCGGGTTGTGTCCGTTGCTGGAACGGCTGTCATTATACAGTATGAGAGCGGCCTCTAGTGGTTGAAATCACTGACAGCACGTGCTATTTGTTTAGACATGTTATAATGCATGCTGAACAGAGCGGGAAACTTCAGACGCTGATTTAAATGCAGCCGACAGAAAATCCTGCCGTGGAACAGAGCGCCATTCACATAGTTTTTCGTTAAATTACATTATATTTGTCCCAAATTGTTGTTAATGCTTCATTTATAGAGCTATAACATAGATTGCGCTTTCTCTTTCCATTTGCTCCGTTTTTTAAACACCGAACTTCAAACTCATCTATGCCTCATTGTTCGTTCATTCTTGAAGTAAACTTGAGTCCGTTTGGTGATTAAATAAACTGTTTTAGACCGCTGCTCGAATTGAACGCGACGCGTCCGGAGTGTGTGAGATACCGGTGAGACTCAGCGCTGCGCTTTTATTGTGATTAGATAATCATAAGGGTATTATTATAGTATTACTACTATACTATTTTTTTTTCTAGTTGGTTCAGTACTGTTTTTTTTTAATAAAGCATTATTTTAGTTTTTGTTCAGTATCCATTTAAATATCTGTCGGTTGATTAATTGGTATCGGCCAGTGTGGTACAAGCTAGCTATCAGTAAAATCCACTATCGGTCGACCTCTACTATTAACCATTTGGTAAAAATTTCAGAACACCACAGCCACGCTAAAAAAGAAAACTGACTTACTTTGTATTTTTCCAGTGCATTCTTAAATCAGGAAACGTTTACTTAGAAGGAAAATTACGTGATATTGGGTCTTGTTTTCAGAAAAATGTATCAAAAATTATGCTAAAAAAATCCTTGTTGTAGTAAACTTAATTCAAAGGGAAAACAAGAATATTTTTCTTAAGTCATTTTGCTTCTCAAGTAAATGAATTTAGATAAGAATATTAGGATATTTGTAATGAAAAACATTTTTTTTTTGCAGCGTTACCATTAAATATGTTTTATTCCACTGTATTCCACCTTTTAATTAACATTCAAATAATAACATTCATATGAGCGTATGTCATAGCTGAGAAGATTTTAACTGAAAGATCTTACAATAATTTTTATGCATCTAGGAAGTAGGAACACAATACTTACTGTAGATGGCACAAATCTTTCAAGATATCATATGATTTAAAAATCTAATTTAAAAGAGTTTTTGCTTAAAACAAGAAAAAATAAGGACAAGAAATAAACTTTAACTGTCACAAGATTTCTTACCCCCTTGGCATATACTTTGTTTTGTTTTAAGAAAAAAAAAAACGTTAATGTTGATAAAACTTTCAGAAAATTAAACTTGATATGTTTTGTCATTTTGCTTTTCAAGTCAACGTAAATTGATTTAAGAATGTTTACATATTTGTCAGAAACCGACTGAGTAAGACACCCTAGCATCAAACTAACATCATCCTGGCAACCATCCAGAACTCCTTAGTAAATGCATAGCAACACCACACCAACCCTACCAGCAAACACCACTCACATTGTCTTCAGCAATATAAAAGTGTTGTGAACATTGTTTCAGACACGCTCTGCCGCTCTTCACCTCCCTGCTGAACGTGGTGTGCGCATACGACCCGGTGGGCTATGGGATCCCCTACAACCACCTGCTCTTCTCTGACTACCGTGAGCAGCTGGTGGAGCAGGCCATGCAGATCCTCATAGTGACCCTGGAGCACGAGGGCGGACAGCCATACCGCCCACCCTCCCCTTCCAGCATGGAAGACCAGGATGTAAGCACACCACCACACCCCATAATGCACACAACATCCACTCACATACAGCGAATGTCAATACAAGTCAAATGATCGGAATAGACAGAATGAATAATACTAGTCCAGTGGTCATTGTGTGAGCTATACCTTCTCTTTTTCTTTTTATTTGTAGTATGTTGGTCCAAATAACCTGTTTGTGAATTACCTGTCCAGAATTCACAGGGAGGAGGTACGGAGAGCCTTCATCTTAGCATATATCAAGAAAATATGAAGAAACTGCATTGTTCTCTTGATGTTTGAGCGGATTTCCTTGTGTCTGCAGGATTACGACTTTGTGCTGAAAGGTTTGGCGCGCCTGCTGACCAACCCACTCACTCAAACATACCTGCCCCACTCAACCAAAAAGATCCAGTTTCACCAGGAACTGCTGGTCCTCTTCTGGAAACTCTGTGACTTCAACAAAGTAAGAGATTATGCGCTTAAATACAGTCATCTCCAAATAATGATGGTGATAATTAACACGTATCTCCTGTTGCAGAAATTCCTGTTCTTTGTGCTGAAGAGCAGCGATGTGTTGGACATATTAGTGCCTATCCTGTATTACCTGAACGATGCCCGAGCTGACCAATGTAAGAGTGCCGAATGGAAGATTTTAAAGACATAGTTCACCCATTTACTAACCCTGATGTCTTTTCCATGACTCTGTAGACTTCCATGCATCTTCAGAGAACAGTCCTTCCCTCATCCTTTTTGCCTATCCATTTATTGGTGCAGTGTGTAATATTTAAGAGGATCTATTGACAGAAATGCAACAGAATATACACAACTATGTTTTCAGAGGTGTATAAACCCTAGTAAAAAAGTAAATACATTTATTTGTGATCCTGGACCACAAAACCCAGTCATAAGCGTCAATTTTTCGAAATTGAGATTTATACATCATCTGAAATCTATACACAAAATAATGTTCTTTTTAGCAACGTCATATCCCTGAAAAAAAAGAAGGGGGAATAAATGACAGAATTTTATTTTTGGGTAAACTATTCCTGTAAGGGTGACATTTTTTGTTTTTTTCCGCCCTGAAGTCCACTTATAATGTTTCTTTTACATCAAAAATGAATCATTTCGTTTTTGTGAAAATTTTTCAGTCTTGCTGACCCTTGAAACTAAACCTTGGAATTTTTGTTACTGTACCTTTTAAGTTCTCTATGTAAATGGCATGTAAACTCTGTTATGATCTCTTGATGTTGTTGTTCTGTTTGTTGAACTTCAGCACGGGTCGGTCTCATGCACATCGGCGTCTTCATTCTGCTGCTGCTGAGTGGAGAGAGGAACTTCGGTGTGCGTCTGAACAAGCCGTACTCGCTTCATGTCCCTATGGACATCCCTGTGTTCACAGGCACACACGCCGACCTGCTCATCGTGGTAAGACGCATGTCTACTTCAGTTTTACAATTCACATGAAAGTGTCTGATTTGACAATAGAAACATATAAGTTGTTTTAAACCTCTAAAAACCGGTTATGTCTGAAGGTTTTCCACAAGATAATAACCAGTGGCCATCAGCGTTTACAGCCTCTCTATGACTGCCTGCTCACTATTGTGGTGAATGGTGAGTATTAAGAGTGTCTGGGTTTGCACAGGGCTTTACTTGGATTCAGATTGTAATCTGTTGTTAAGCCAGAAAAAAAGGTGGTGACGCTTTTCATTTAGTATGAGACTAAATGATTTATTCCATTTAGGGTGAGGTAATTTTCATCAAATAGAACAAGTCCAGTCGGTTTCCTGAGATCAAAAAGGGCTTTATTTGAAATGGAATGGTCAGATTAATGTCGAATGAATGCTTACTGTAAAAAATGTTTCATCTATGTAGTTTGGTGCCTGACAGTCAAGCACATAAAACCTTGTCCTTGTTTAGTGTCTCCCTACCTGAAGAGTCTTTCCATGGTTGCGGCCAACAAGCTCCTTCATCTCCTGGAGGCGTTCTCCACCAACTGGTTCCTGTTTTCTGCACCTCAGAACCACCATCTGGTCTTCTTCTTGCTGGAGGCCTTCAATAATATCATTCAGTACCAGTTCGATGGTAAGATCGACGCTCTCGTTCATCTTTGCCAGATAAATTCTCATTTTGAAGGAGAGTTTTAGACATTCTCTTGCCTTTCTGCCAACTCTGTTTATGGAAGTCCATGTGGTACTTTTGCAAATTATTAATGTACATGTTGTGGTCTGGCCGCTAAAAGGTTGCATAAAGATGACTCCAAACAGGGTCAGAAATAAACTTTTCCATTAAAGGACAATATTTGACCTCCAGTGTAATTTTTTGCCTTCATTAGGGCAAAAAAAAATTATGGATGCACCGATACTGGTATCGGTATCGGGTCTGATACTGAGCTACTGTACTCGTACTTGTACTCGTTAAAATGCCCCGATACCAAACGCCCATACCACACAGCATGTGATAAGTGCCGTATTCAGACAAAGAAGCACAGACAACTGAACAACAGACAGCAGAATGGAGTTATTATTTGAGATTATGGATGTCTACGAAGTATATGTATGCAATTAATATAATGTTAAATGTGTAATGTTAATATATTTAATGATAATAATTTACATTTATGCATTTGGCAGGTGCTTTTATCCAAAGCGACTTACAGTGCATTCAGGCTATACATTTTTTACCAGTATGTAATATAATAGTGGGGTATGAGTGGTTATGAACGAATGAATGAAACGCATTTGTCCGTGTTTCACTCCATCTCGAATCATGCTCGCGGAAAGCGCTTGAGAAACAGCGTCTACTCTACGGCTTGGTACGCTTTCAACTCGTTTTTTTTAGTCTAGAGCAAGACTGTACGACATTCACATTACCATGATTGTTTGGATGCATTTTTACGTCGAAAGGTGGGATAGGCACCGCTTAAAATAAATGATATTCATGATTTTCACACCGCTGGCCAAATTAAAAAAAAAACTAATTAAATTCATCTTTAGAGTGCAAGGGCCCCCTGGTGTGTTGCGGGGACCAACGCAGTTTGCGTATTTTGGAAGGATCGGCTTTGGATATATCTATTTGATAAATGAAGTTAACCAACTAACATTATACATATTCTTTTGGTTTCTGTACCCAATATTTAAAAAAATTTACAAATACAATGAAAATACCAGTATCGGTACTCTGTATCGGCAAGTACCAAAAATAAAAGTATCGGTATCAGCCGTATAAATGTAGTTAAATTTTTCATAGAGTTTGGCAGTATCTGCATTGCTGCATTTTTTATCACTGTGATGTAGTTTCCATTAGTTCATGATGTGCATGTTCTACAGATCCTATATTGAGTCACTGTTATCTTTTTCACTGTTGTGCTGGTTTAATTCTCTAAATGGGAAAAAAAATAGAATTGTCTTGAGAGGATTGTAAACCAGGGAAGTAAAATAACGGGGAGGAAGCAGATGACTATGGCCCAGTTATATCATAAGACCGGTTTTGGGTAAAGCCCAGAGGATTTTATTAGATGATTCCCACCCTATGGATCATGAGCTTCACCTTCTCCATTCTGGCATTTGGTATAGAACCCCTATTAGTAAAACAGATCGGTTTAGACATTTATTTATCCCCTCAGCTGTAAAGTTTTTAAAATTTAAGGTAAGAACTTTTTTTAGGAAGGAAACTGAGTGTGTTTTTTGTATTGTGTGTTTTGTTGTTTTATGTGAAATGCTTGTATGCTGCAACCAAATTGCCTTGAATAAAGTTGAACTGAGTTAATTTCTTCCCCTGACCCCAATCTGGTAATGTTTTGATCAGGTAACTGTAATTTGGTGTACGCCATCATTCGGAAGCGCAACGTCTTCCACCAGCTGGCCAACCTGCCCTCCGACCCCACCACCATTCAGAAGGCCTTGCAGAGGAAGAAGAAATCTCCAGACGCTATTTCTCGCACCAGCTCGCTGGAGACGGTGTCCATGGAGGGCTCACGGCCGGCTGTGCCTGCTGAGCCCGGCACTCTGAAGACCAGTCTGGTGGCCATGCCAGGTAGCTTTGCTTACATGTACTGCATGCTAAATATTAGTATAAGACCAGTTACTATGAGACAGTGGCACTTTGTGTGCGAGTTGCTTTGATAGACAGGCTAACTCTCTTCAGGCATCGATAAACTGACGGAGAAGTCCCAGGTTTCAGAAGACGGTACTATGATAGCTGTGCCACTGACAGAGTCCCCACAAACCCCTGAACACAGTGCTGCGGCTGGAACCAGCGACACAGAGTCCATCTCAGGAAGAGACAGTGAGGTTAGAGGAGCAGGCACACAATCACATATCACAATCACTAGCTCTTCAAATGAAGGTGGTGACAGTGATGCTTCTCCCCAGGATGTCTTCTACACTGAGGCAGAGATGGCAAGGAGACGTCTGTCCAGCTCATCATCGTCTGCCATCAGCCACTGGAACCCTAAGCCAGACTGGGTAAGAAGACCTTCATCATCACATGAAAAAATACTATACTAATTTATGGTATATACTATAGTGTTTTTGAACCATACTATACTGTATACTGTAGATTATAGTATTTACAACACGTGTTAATGAATGCTACGCGACTGTAGTATTAACATAGTGTACTGATAAACTATGATACATACTGCAGTGTACTAATGCAATAAGCCCCAAGAGCCAATGGTTACAGGTATTTATAAACAGCTAATGGGCCTGTTAATTTATAACAGATCATTTATTATATCATTTTGAAAATGCCTATTTTGAGTGGAAGCAGAAACACGATGTTTTTCGTGTCTGTCTCTTTAAATGCAAATGAGCTGCTGCTCCCCGCCCCCTTTTCCAGAATAGAGCTGTGCCTTTACAGCTGGTACCTGCTAAAAACATCTGTTTTGGTTCTGATTATAATGTTTATCGCGCTGAAATCATGCGTTTTAAACCATATGAGTTTAAACTTCAGATATAAGGTTTTCTGAGTGCACAAATCCGAAGCACACGGACAGAAAGCGGCTGTATTAAAGTATTAAACTAAGTTTTCATTCACACACAAGTTTACGTTAAAAACACACATGCTTTACAAAAAACAGTCGGTTATGTCTGAGAAGGTAAACAGCTGGTAATCACATGTTTATTTTAGATCTGTGTGGCAGCAGCAATATACAGTAAATAAATCAATAAATCCACTGCTCTTTTATCTCCTCTGAGGCTGGGACTTTTAATAGTATTCTGTGCTCGTCTGTGCAGACAAAGACAGAACATTTAGCATGTTTTGCTCAAACTTTCACCATGGCATTGAGCCGGTACACCGTTGTCGCTTGCGAAATCAAAATGACGGCTCCTTGGGTGTAAACTTACAGATTAAGGGACGGTAATATTATAATGAGATCCGTTTGCCACTTCACCAAGGGAGCAAAAATCAGACGCGCTGTTAGGACGACTTGCAGAAAAAGGCTTACCAAAACAAAGTACTGGGTTAATCTTTTTCACGTTTCCTTGGTTGGTAGATGCACCGGGGACCTGATTATAGCACTTAAAAAAATTTAAATCTGGAAAAGTCAGATTTTCATGATATGTCACCTTAAAGTATTTCTGAATCACTTGTCTTACTTATATAGTAAGTAAAACATATAAAACTAAGAATTTATATTAGGTGAACATTCTACTTTCATTTTATAACAAATGTAGCTTTTGTTTAAGGTGAAGTTAAGTTGTAAAAAGCCCAAAATATATATTGATCAGCATTAAGTAACATTTGAGTTTATGTCTAAAGAAAATATATTGATTATGCATATGGTCTTTATTATAAATAATCTTTTTATTTTGTATGAATGTTTTTTCTTTGGGAAAATGAATATATTTGTTTAATGTTAGATCAAAATTTGAAGTTTGAACCAAACCATAAATCTAATTTAAGAAAGCTAATACATTTGGCTGTAGCAAAAAGAGTATTTTCTTATGCTCTTATGTTAAATCTTCACTTCATCAATTTTCTAAACTGATATTATTGATATTTTTGTGCACGATTCATGCATATGTTTTATTTATTTATTATTATTTTTTAAATATCATACAACTATCCATATCGGGACGTATTGTAATCATCAAGTCTCAAGAACCTTATTCTGGCAAGCTACATTACGCGCGCTCTTTTTGAGTGCAACACTCACACCTCCAAATCCAATCAACAACCGACTCATAGAACCCTATTTCCCTATCTGGCTTTTTTCCTTTGTCGATAATCCATTAAATTCATATACATGTCACAATGTCATTTAGTTTCATTACGACTTTAAGAGCAACCCCAAGTTAACCATTTCAAGTGTGAATAAAGCCCACGATAGCTCTCTTCACCTGCACTCATATTGCAGGTCCTGGCCATGGAAGAGCAAATCCCACTCGCAGACAATCTGCGGCTTGTTGCAATGGAATGGTCCACCAGGTGGAAAAATCTGCATTGACAAGTAAGCGAGCGTTTGTCATGGATTGCTGCATGTCTAGTTGAGTTGCTGCTGTGAAATATTACATTAGGGTTTTAAATTTAGGGGTCTAACGGATGCATCCGAGATCCTGAGTCCTTCAGACGCACTTGGGGTCTGTTGCCTGTGCCCCATCCATTCTCATCAGGAATACCAGGCCAATGCAGGAACTGCCATGTGGTTTCGCACATACATGTGGGGAGTAATTTACCTGCGGTTAGTATGACATTGCAGTTTCATTTATCATTTATCATTTCAACCAAAAACATGACATGTTTTTTAAAGTGCCCCCTTATGGATTTTTGAAAATTACCTTTCATGCCGTGTGGAGTGAATGAAAACATACTGCAAAGTTTTAAATCTGAAAGTGCACCGGGTATAAAGTTATTGTCTCTCAAAAGAAAGAGTCGACTCTGAGTCACTGAACCGAGTCATTTTTCAAATGAATCCCAAGCCGTTTCATGTTGACATTAACATGAAACATTTGCATATTGCCCGCCCACATGTTGGTCTTTTCCATTGGTCTGAATGAAAATGCAAATTCATTCTTTGCCACTAGGTAAAAATAGTGGTTTCCCCGGTAACGCTGTACACAAAGCAGCACTGTGCTTACAAACACTGCTTTATCAGGCATCACAGGCTCATGATGAAATGAAAATGAGACCAATCGGACCAATCACCGCAGATTAGCGTCACTAAATGGAGGGGTTTGGAAAAATGAATCTTTGAGCAAATCTTTTGGGAGTGGTTGAACAAGTAAGGTAAAAAATAAATGCATATTATAAGACAATGAAAGTGTTTTTTGACCTTGCATGCATGACAACCTGTTGTTGGGGACTCCCAAAACCAAAATATGAACCTTTCATTACCCATAATAGGGGCACTTTAAATCCAACGGATTATTCAGAAACCGAATATTCATTTTGTAATAATGTAGAGTAGGATTTGATTTGATTTGTTTAAAAAAGCTGGGGGTATAGTATAAAACGTATATATTCATGTGCATTTGATTCGACTGTAAAAAGAGGACATTCATTCTATTTTTCACATGCAAATAATGCTCCTACAAATAAGCATAAATGATAATAAATTATAAAAATAAAATGATTTAAAAAGAGTAAAGTTATTTTTCTTTTGATTTTGGGGAAACAATGCATAAATCCTACACACTTTTCAAACTTGGCATTATTATGGAATTTACAATTCTATATTTTTGATATAGAATATATTGACTGCTTAATTGGAGGTGGAGCCTTTGTCATTATTGATGAGTTGTTGTATATTTGATCTACTTTTTTTGTCATATATATATACAACATTGTTCCATCTTTTCACTGTAGTAATGTGGATCCACCCATCTGGTACGACACCGACGTGCGTCTCTTTGAGATCCAGAGGATGTAAGAATGAGCTTTAACCCGTCGGTCGCTGAGAACCCGCAGACTTCATCTTGCCTTGTCATTTTGTTTTATCCCGTTCATAGACTGTGAGACTCCACGAGAAGTGCCCATCGCTGCCGGTCGGCCTATCGGCAGTCTGTTTGCTCTGGCTGGTGTTCAGATGATAAAGTGTCTAAATATAAACCATGCACTCTGATAGTAAAAGCATACTGTGGTCAGCACTTATGCAGCCCAGACATGTGAAACTCTCTCACTGTGGTTTTTATAGGAACAAGGTGCTTGTTATAAGAAGGAATGCTATTTATAGTTTCGAAAACCTTGTGAAAAATTTTTAGGAAGTTAGATTAGAAGCATTGACAAAGACCTCTAGATTGTATTATCACCACAAGAGGGCAATCTTGCTAAATCCTCTTTTTTGGTATGTGTAATAACATGTGCTTACACACGCATACTCCCAAATTTTCAAATTTGTAGTCAGGTATGAAAAATAACTGGAAGGAAAATGAACAGAAAATCAAAAGCTGGTTTCGATTAGTTCCACCAGTATTCATATACATCGTGAAAATGTACAAAAACAATTTTTGTTTCCAAAGTATTATATATCGTAGTTGTTTGATGGTATAGCCTACCAATATCTCTATTTTTGTCTGCATATCAGTTTTGCTAATGAGATACTGTAAATACTGCTTGATATTTAAAGTCGAAACGCTGTCTACGTATATAAAAAATATGAAACTATTCAATGTTGGCAAAATGATTCACTTATGGTTACTGAATTTCTGCATATGTTCATCATATTGTTTAAAGTGCCGATGACTTCTTCATTTGTGGCAGTATTTATAAGGGAGCTTGTGGAACAGATCAAGACATTGCATTTGTATATGTATTTTAATGTTTGTGCATTTGTGCAAAAATTGTCCAAATATATTGAGAGGATGTAGAGTACAAAAACACACTTGTCATTGTGTCACGCTTCCTGTTCAGACTTCATTAATCCATAAGGAGCAGAAGCATAAAAAACAGAGTACAGTTTGCTCATTTTAATCTGGGTACACAATGACCAGAATAAACAGAAATTGAGAATTCACAGGTGCCAATGAAAAGGCAGATCTCTGGTAATACTTCCAGAGGGTTTCACTGCATTGCTAGCAGTCGAATGCCTGTAACAGGATTAGGCCATATTTCAGATGATATTGACATATTCAAACGGATTTCAGTTCAACATGGTCTAGATCTCCACACATGCTCACATATACACATAAAAGGTAGTAAAAAATAATACAATTTCTCTTTCAGCTAAACAAAAATATAATATTAAAAATATATATTTTACAAAGATATGTGCATAAGCTTGTACAGTTCCTGAGTGGTCAGCTGATTTATGAGGCGAGGCACACCTCAAACAGACTAGCCACTGAGTGCATCCGGTAGAAGATCCCAAATGGCATTCCAATATTCACAATTGCTGCCCACGTTTCGAATTCATAAATGTCTGATCCGACGGTGTTGTCAAACTGAGGCCGGGCTCCGAAGGCAGGCATAATCCAAAGCTGCAAAACAGAAATGCAATGTACAGAATTAGATTTAAAACTGATTTCTGACCATGAAGTGTTAAAGACACAGGAGTCTAGGAGGCATTCACACATAATACGCATTCAGAATGAAACAAAACGTAATGGATTTGTAGCATTTTTTAAATGCCTTGATCGTCAATTTTTAACCACAAAATTATAGCAAATAAGACAACGATCATACAGCGATCATAAATAATCAAGGTGCTTTTTCCACTTCTAGCTTCTAATTTTGTTATGTGATGAGCAATAAATAAAAATAATTTGATCCGATGTGTGGGTATGTTAATGAAACCGTTAACCATTAAAAACAATATATGCAAGAATGTATCCTGTGTTGTATGCCCTCTAACTAGGGTTGCAAAGTGGCTGAAGATTTCCCTAATTTTCCAAAAGTTTCACAATTTTCCAGACGTTTCCAAAAATGCCAACATTTCCTAAATTTTTCCAGATTTTTTCCAAAAATTCTGGAATGTTTCTGGAAATTTGCTAGAAATTATCCACCTCTTTGCAACCCTACCTCTTACTCAATAAAGAATATGGAGTCAGGTACTTACAATGACATTGCAGAATAACAGGAAGCCACAGATCTCCTTAAGGATCCTCCTCTTCCAGCAGAGTCGACCCTGGAGCAACGTCAACGGGATGGGTAGCGTGTGAGCTGGGACGATAGAGCTGCTCCGTCTTTCCGGGTCTCTCTCTCGTACGGCCATGACGTTGGCGAAGACGGTGGATGTCTCAGTCTCTTTGAACGGCTCCCGATGGAGGCCCTTGATGAGGAAGGCGTTTTGTAGGCACAGCTGGATCACAGTCAGAATAGAATTGGCCAGGTTGAGCCCATTTATGTGCCCCAGGACCCCTGATGCCAGAACAGCTACTATGGTGAAGTAACAGATGAGGAACTGGCCCAGAGATGATCCCACAAGCAGTCCCACATCCAGACTCCTGGTAGGGTTCTTCCCGGACACCTGCTCTCTCTTATCCATCCGGAAGATTACACAACCGATCAAAGTTGTGATGGACATCAGAAGGATGGCGACTATGTTCATGATGTAATGTATTATCAGAGCTTCCTCCTTCTTTTTTGGGTCCTCTTTGGCCACGTCCACTTCGTACACCACAAACGTAGCCAGGCCTGCCACCAGAATGATCAGGCCAGCGACTGGACCAATCAGAACGTCCCACAGGCTAAAGCGCAGATTGTGGCTATGGTGTTCATCCATCTGGCGGCCGACATTTTTCCACATGACGTAGGCCATGGCTGATGCGAAGAGGCTGTACTCGATATTGAAGGGGTACAAATAGTAGTAGGCTTTCTCAAAAGTATCGCACATGTTATGGCTACACTTGCAGTCGCTCTCTCCGGCGCGGCCTGAAAGACAACAACAGAGAACGTCAATGAAATGCTCTACTTAAAGGGTTAGTTCACCCAAAAATGAAAATGATGTCATTAATTACTCACCCTCATGTCATTCTAAACCCGTAAGACCTCCGTTCGTCTTCGGAACACAACGTAAGATATTTTTGATTAATTCTGAGAGCTCTCTGACCCTCCCATAGACAGCAAGTGTCCTTACATGATCAAGGTCCAGAAACGTAGCAAGGACATCAGTAAAATAGTCCGTGTGACATCAGGGGTTCAACCATAATTTTACGAAGCTACGAGAATACTTCTTGAATGCAAGTAGTACGTGACACAGCTGACAGAATACGCTGTTTACGTTCAGTGGATACTCTCCAAAATGGCACCAGGGTGACGCGGAGGAGACGAATTGTTGAATAAAGTCATTATTTTTGTTTTCTTTGCACACAAAAAGTATTCTTATAGCTTCGTAAAATTTCTGTTGAACCACTGATGTCACATGGATTATTTTACCGATATCCTTGCTACGTTTCTGGAACTTGATCGTGGTAATTACATTGCTGTCTATGCAGGGTCTGAGCGCTCTCAGAATTCATCAAAAATATCTAAATTTGTGTTCCAAAGATGAACAAAGGTCTTACGGGTTTGGAACAACATGGGGGTGAGTAATTAATGACAGAATTTTAATTTTTGCGTGAACTATCCCTTTAATCTTCAAATTAATCAAATCAATACAGGATGTTCAATATTTGTCAAGGATTTAACCAAGACACACCTTGTTGAATAAAAAAGCATATGCTGGTTAGGGATGTTTTGAAGCATTGCAGCTGGTTTGAGCTGGTTGAAAGGGTATTAGTTGGTCATGAGCTGGTTTAAGATGGTCTTGAGTAGGAACTAGTCGCTTATTAGGACCAGCTGCCATGCTAAAACATACCTAACCAGCATATGCTGTTTTTTTCAACAGGGAAGTCTCAAAAGTGTGCAATATGATTTGCTTATTAAAGCACCTTGTGATGTGACATCGATTTTGTAGCCGCCGTTTGAAGAATTGTTGTATGAAGGGTCGGCTGGAGCCACTGTTTGATGGAGCGACTCCTCTGTCACTGCCATCATCCACACTATGAGATTCGTAGACAACGTCAACATCAGACCACAACTGCAATGAGAGAGTTAATATTACTTTGCAGTCATGCTAGTGGCCCTGTTTCGTGGAAGTGTAAACTCAATACAAGAGGCACATGCCGCCGCTATCCTATCAAACCTTCAGTCGGGCAAACATTTCCTTGAGCTAACTTAAAAATGTATGCTCATTGCTTCACACCGAGACCTCATACAGCTCAATGGGCTAGTCAAGGTCACTACAAACAACTCATTTCCTTTACATTTCTGAATCATGGGTGTGATCATTTGCCTCCATTTGTTAGATTTTCCCATTCATTTATCTTCCTGACTACACGCTGAGGTCAAGATAGCAAAAGACAAGGAAATAAACTGACAAAACCAGATAACATCCCAAGTCTGCATAAAGTCATCAACCACTTAGAACTCACCGTGTGACAATTTGCTGTATCTGCACACAGTCTTTTGCATGAACCCAGAGGATGTATGTCTGAAATATGGAAGAGAGTATGTTTAAATGCTCTAGAAATACAAGAACAAATAGCCTAAAACCATTCTTTATCATTTTAACCTACCTGCACAATGACAAAGAGTGCTTGCACAACAGGGAAGGCTATTTTCACAGGCGACTCGCAGTTTATACGACCCACGTAATAAATAATCTTGAAAATATCCATGATTACACTGCAGACGCCAAACAGAACCAGTCCACCTGATGAAGACACAAGCAGAATATGAGCACTAGATGTCTACCAGAAGATATAAAAGATAGTGAGAACAACCCAAATTGTCTTTCTCGAATAAGAAATTGATTTGATCATACAAATGAAGACTCACCTCTCAGCCAAACTGGTCCAGCGTGACTGTCTTTGTAGAGCACTGCACGGTACACCCTCGATGTATGGATTTTGTAGTAAACCATCCATACGGTGGTGAGAATGACAAGCAAGATGAGGAAAATCAGGAGATGAGAAGAAGTGATCTGGATCTTGTTGAAGAAGCTTCCGCTCACTATGGCGATTCCAAGGAGAAGGATGTTTAATGAGATGAATCCAGACAGAAGCCATCCCCAGTTGCGGCCCTTCTCCACGGTTTTGAACCCGCCATGGGCAAGTACCGGGTTGACCGTCTCTCCATGGGATCTGACTTGGATGGTGGATATCTGGTTCTCGATGGCTTCTAGGTCTTGCTTTGTCGTCATGTTGCGTGAGTTAGAAGAGCTGTCCACAAGAAAACACAAGTCAATTTGTTAGTGAAGCTCTAAGTCTCCAAGTTAATAAATAGAGTCTGCTGGATTTGTAGAGTATGAAGCAAGTTGTCATGCAAAATAATTGGAAGGAGCCTAGTTTCCTCAAGCTGTATAAATACTTGAACCCGCATAAGTCTCCAACCAATCACCTGTCTTCTCTTCCGCTTACGTCTAGCCCTGCGTCTGTCCCACATCTGAAGGGACCTGCATCCTCAAATCTGACTTGACAATATTGGAAATCTAAAAAGATTTCACCTTTGCTTGCACTGGACCAAAGCCAGCCAATAGCTCCCAGCTATTGTGATAACAGTGTTTAACAATAGGGCTACCTGCACAGTCTCTGCACTCTGTTTGGTGACGAAGGAAATGTGAGGTAGCTACTGATCAGACACCCTCAGCTCTGAGTCATCAACAAATATTGAGCTTTTATGTACTTCAATCATATCTGTTTTCAAAATATTAAGCCTTTATTAACTCAGCTTATATTGGTTTTCACAGTCATTGCGATATTCAGCCTCGCCCAATTTCATTGTAAATGTTTGAGTACAGTGGAACTGTGCATTGTTTCTTTTGTGCCCTGTGAGAGCATGGTGATTATTAATGTTAACACAAGCAATATTAACAGGCACTTTCACACAAAGCATCTTGCAACAGTTCCACAATACAGAATTACGAAAGTAAACATAGTGCAAAAGCTATATACTAGACTATTTGTCATATACATTCATTCAATTAGCAGAAAATAGCACTATTCCGTATAACACAATTCATACTAATATGCATGATGGTTAGTGTCCTTCACTTACCACGAGTAGGAACCGCTGGTCTTCTGAGGAGCGTGCCACCTCATGGCATATATATTCACTTGGTGACACAAAGATTTACAGCCGTAACACTGAAGGACCTGTAACCTGTCAGACACAACACACAGTACACAAATAATTAGAACAAAATGTATGAACAATTTGACATCTACCATACACCATGCAATTATAGGCATTATAAATCCTCAAACATCAGTGGAGGTGTGTGTGATAATGTCACAGTGATGGGACATCATGATATATATGCCATCTATATAAAGCCCTCATAAATAACATTGATGCAACTATTAATCCAGGTTGCAATGACTGGTAATTCACAAACGCAGTATAAAAAAATATTGATTTAAAAGTACTGTGACAACTTTTATGTGAAAATAATAGCAGGCCTACTTAGTAGTTCACATTCCCTTAATAAAATTAACCATGGTTTTATTACAGTAAAATTGTTCAGTATCTCATCCAGATATAGGCATGTTTTTTTGCCGTATTGACTACCATTTGTATAACCACAGTTTTACTACAAATATCAAGGTTAAACTATGGTTAGTGTAGCAAAAATTAAGCGTTAGCATTAGTTCGGGCAGGTCACGTGAGTCAAGCTTGCATCAGCTGATTCTCAGCTGATCACATATACCTATAGGAATACGAACTAGGGGCATCCATATAAGCTTATTCAGTATTATTTCAGCCGCTTCAGCTGTGCTCAGGAGCAAATTACCTCCCTCCATACAGGCTTCCTTTCGCCCAGTCAGGACATGGCTTTCTGCCTATTCTGGCTAAACAGATCCGTTATCCGACTATAAAGTGTTACACTAATATCATTAAGTACATTAATGCATATCTGGGCCTTTTCTGTTACTGTTACCCTAGGGGGGTTATATGCTGCTCTCCCTGCTATTCATGGCCCGCGTGCATGATGAGCAGGAAGTTTTTGCCCAGAAACAGAACCCTACCGCCAACCAAACTTTATGCTAAGTATCTCTCATTTTGACGATAGTGGTCCTGACAGAACCATGGTTAATTTGTGGTTACAATGGTTTAACTAAATTAACCATGTTTTTTTGTTTTTATTTGTAGTAAAACCGTGGTTAATTTTCGTAAGGGTTAAATCACGAAAATACAGTAGGCTAACTGAAAATAATTGTCCACCAAAGCCACAATTAAAAATATGATACCAAATAACAAAGCAATATAGCACAAACCTAATTTCAGGCTTAACATTTCGAGAGAAAAACTTCAAACGAACTAGTCAGGTGAAGATATTTTTTACTAAATAGTTACAACTTAATCCATCAAATTATATAGATAGATTTTTTTTTTTTTTTTTTTTTTTTTTTTTTCGTTGTCGTTCGAGTCCTGTGCGTTTGGTGCACTTATTTGAATGTTTATAAGCAATAAACAAATGTTTAACGCTGTTCGGTGCTTATGAGTTTGGAGGGGGAAGCAGGGCTCTTTTAAAGAATGTCTTTCATTCACCCAATAATACATTATTTCGAATCCCAAATGGGGAAAAGGTTGCGTTTTGTAAGGAACGAGCTGAAGCCACACCCTCAAGAGCCGCTGCGCGTCTGAGGTGTCCCTGGAAACTCCAAGTGCCTTACGCGCGCTGCAGCCGGTCAGGGGTTCCAGACCTAATGCACAGAGCCAGTGAAAGAGTGATGGAGGCTGAGGTTCGAGATCACCATGAATGACAAATACCACAAGGCAGCTCGGGATGGCTACCTTGACTTGTTGAAAGAAGCGACGCGGAAGGACCTGAACGCTCCGGATGAAGATGGCATGACACCGACCCTATGGGCCGCTTACCACGGCAACCTGGAGGCGCTGCGGCTGATTGTAGGGAGAGGGTAAGATTGCGCGTCATTCCCTACATTTTATCAATTGCACGAACTGGTTTAGTTTGTGGATTTAGCGGAGGTTTAACCCGTATGTACGCCTCTTATGAAATGGCTAACGCAGGAACCGGCATGGCGCGGATCTCTGGTCACCGTTACTGTAAATCATCACAACAAGTTAATTGGGTGTGGAATGTGCTGTTCTCTCCAGTCTACTTCCTTAAATAACCCTTTCTCCTGATGTTTATGGTGGTGTTATGTAACATGTCTCAAGTTGGCAGAGGACCATGTCATATTAACATAATATTTTCTCACTGTAAAAACCTGTTTAAAGTAACCCAAAAATGTATTTCTGGTTACAAGGAAATTAACTGGCTTTGGGTAAAAAAAAAAATAATGAATCAACACCATCAACAAAAGACATTTTTTGAGAGTCAGACCAGGTAGAAAAATCAACTGCAAGTTTTTGGGGGCATATCAAACTATCAGCATGACATTCGCATTGAAAAATATTTTTTTTAGTGGTATTTTAAGGTTGATTTTTTTTTTTGCTTTCACATTTTCATGTTCCTGTAGCTTGGACTGCCAGAGCATGCCATTAGCAACAACACCAAGGTCACAGGTTCAATTCCCTGTTAATGCATTGACTGATTAAAAATGTATACCTTGAATGCACCTTAAGACGGATATACTGCCCTTGCTACTTAGTGGCCCTTATTCATTTGCAGTGTCATTTGAGTTGTTTTATCACTAACAACACATAAACAATTCCACATTATGTGATCTACGGCCGCTCTGTTAATGTCGGTGACAGAAGACAGATAAAAGTGAACACACAAAAGCTTTCATCAGAGCTGACCTGGTTTCCTCTGCGGACCTAGAGGCCCTTTATAAAAGCTCTTAATTGTCAAAAGTGCTCCCACTGTTCGGCAGTCTTGAATGCATAATCGGACTGTTTGACCATTGAAAGCCACTGGCTATCGCGTGATCTCCTCCACATAAAGCAAAGCAAGCATCGCATTTCTGTGCTTAGAGCCAACTTATGCTCATGTACACATAGGGATACAGTAATTAATCCCTTAAATTGGGTGTTTCATTTCTCTAGTGATTAATTCAATGCACAGCATGGCACTGACTGATCCCTGAAGCATGATTTCCCACGATAATGCCCAACGTTGACAGAAAAGGTTTTCAAGAGGTCATTAGTGCATTATGATACATGAGAACAGGATCCGACCTGTCATGATTCATGCTATTAGAAGTTGTTAACAAATAGGGACAGTAAAATGATGGTAAAAATAGTAACGAATTAAAAAAAATAGACATTTATGGGTGGTGGGTATCATATAGCAGTAATTTGTTAAGTCATGTTAGGAGATAACATACAATATTATACTCCTCTTCCACTAAATTTACAATGTTCTGACAGTCATATGTCTTATTATCTGACATTATTAGTGGGGTAAGAATGACAGTTTATTACTCAAGCAGACCATGAGTTATGAACTGTCATTTTTACCCCACTAATACTAGACCAGCTGCAGTACATTGTGTCTGATTGTGTTAGATAAGGATCTATAAGTCTCTCTCATTTTATAAGGCAATACATTTGTATGCTGATATATTTTGGCATGCCAAAAAATCCAGGTCAGGCAGGTTAGCCGGTCATAATCCAAATTCTGGCTTGACCCAGTAGTGCACACAGCTCCCTTTGCTAACTGTGAAAACCTTGCAGCTTTTCTCATCCATAATGCATCACTGCAAGGCTTCACCTGTCACCCATCAAATATTAAGTAGGCTCAACTAGTGCTCGATGCAGAAAACAGACAGATGCAGCTTAACTGTAAAGTGCAAATTAGGGCAGCACAAATAAAAAAAAAATGTGTCACTTTTTTTTCACTATAATATATACTATATTGTACACTTTTTAAAATGATATTTTCAAAATGTTTTTATATGTGCATTCATATTATTCTCAACAGTTAAACTCTAAAACCAGCAAGTCACCTGTAGGTGGGGCTATACTGTACAGTAGTAAAGCAAAAAAAAGTAAGGTTTCAATCTGAGTTTAGTTTCAAGCGATCCAGTTAGTCATTGCAAAGAGTGCCATATAGCAAGTAACATTAATACTGAGTTCTAATAGAGATATGTGATAATATTTAATAGAGAATTGGATGCAAATGAGCTTTTTATACAGTTGTGTCTATATGTTTGTAAATATCTCAACACAACATGTCAACAAACTAGATTTTAATTATTGTGTATTTAAAATGCATTTTCTAGAATGCATATTGAATAGTTATATTATGACCAGTCACTATGTACTGTATGTACTGTAGTTTCTAGCAGTCATAGATTAGAAGATTTCTTGTAGTTTTAGTATTGTTTCTTTGTTGATCAGGCCTGTGGTTACAGTCTGAACACAGGAATTTGGTGTGACATCACCTATGCAACCCTATCATTCTTGCTATAGTAAGGAGACACCCAACAAGCTCCCTCTTATTCAAGCAGGCGATCAAATTACCGATCCAGTGGTTTGGATCGGCATTAGGAGAGATAAACCTGGATTACTGGCTTACAAAAGAAAACTTATATAAGTAAGAAAAATAAGAGATTGTATGGGTTATATAACACACCTGTTTGTCCTTCTTATGATGATGTTAGATATCAAATGTGTAGAGCAGGTTGTTTCAGTTTTTTATAGACCTATGCATTATTTACTGGCCTTCACGAATGACAAGCCAGTGCTGAAAACATAATCAAAAAATCATGGGATTGCCAGTGTGGTCTCAGCTATTCTTGGGATATAAGACAAGTGATAATGACAGCTTAGAAAAGCCATATCCAGTTATTTTACACATAAAAGTGTCAATTATATATTTTATATATATATATATATATAGGCTCTGGGGTCTGAGTAGTGGTCACTTTAAATGCAACACCTGTAGGAGCTATCCGGCTTACTTTCAGGGGGAACCCAGATAAGTGTGAAATATGTGGGAACACGCCGCTCCACCTGGCTGCATCCAATGGCCATCTCAACTGCCTGTCCTTCTTGGTGTCGTTTGGTGCCAACGTGTGGTGCCTGGACAACGACTACCACACGCCACTGGACATGGCTGCCACCAAGAACCACATGGCTTGCGTGCGCTATCTGGACTCCATCGCTGCCAAGCAGACAGCCCTCAACCCCAAGCTAGTAAGCAAACTGAAGGACCGGGCTTTCCGTGATGCTGAACGCCGCATCAAGGAATGCATTAAAATGCAGCAGAAGCACCGACGGCGCATGGAGCGTAAATTTCAGAGAGAGACAACAGAAGCATCGGTCTCTGATGCCATGAGCTTCTCCAGCTACGCCAGCAGTACCTTGAGTCGCAAGCTACACCACTTCAACACTGCCACTAGTGTGCCATACTCCCAGGTCAGATTGCTCTGCAATGCTTAAATATTTGGGGCCAGTTTTACTAAACAGGGCAAAGTAGCACAAGAGCGCAATTCCCAAACAGCGCCGATGGGCGTGGAAACTTCTGCAGGTGATTTACTAACAAAGTGCAACTTAAACAACACAGACGCAACATCTCATTTACATATCGACAAATGCAATATACCAAGCCCAGCACAAATTAGCATAGTCGCAAATAAAGAACTAAAGAAGCCACAGTACATTGAAAAGCACCAGAGGTCAAAAAATGAAGGTTTGCAAGAAGGTTTGATAGACCTGGTATTGCGTGACTCCTAGTTAAGGGTTCAAAGTTGTCTTTTATTTCCTGAAGCAAATTAAAAATAACGTGGCTTGGCAAATGTTATGTTCTGATAATGTGTTATTCTGGCATGCCAAATAAATCAGTACATGTGGAAAAAAATCCTCTCCCTTCTACCACGTGCTCTGTTCCCTGCGGTGCCTCCTCCTAACAACAACAAATGCAGTAATTTCAAGCGCAAATACCATAATTTGACGAGCGCAAATGTTAGTAAATCTCGTTGCGTGATTCATTTGAATACTCTCCCCCCATAAATTTTGAAAGGAAAACTCCTACAAATGCATATTCAGTAAGGTCAGGTCCACGCCTTTTCAGTGCTAATTCTTCATTGCGCGTCTTTAGAAAGTACTATTTCAACGCCAAAAGAGGTTTGCGCTGGCGCAAGCTGCTAATAAAACTGCCCCTTGATCTTTAGTTAGAAGCCACATTCACTAAAGCTATACTTGTACTATTTTTTTGCTCTAGGCTACTCTCCACGCCACAGCCAGGGGCAAAACTAAGATCCAAAAGAAGCTTGAGAAGAAAAAGCAAGGTGACGGGACATTCAAGATTTACGAAGATGGCAGGAAGAGTGTCCGCTCTTTATCTGGCCTACAACTAGGCAACGACGTCATGTTTCTGAAGCAGGGAACGTACGTCAACCCTAAGGACCGGTCTCGTCGTAACATACGTGACATGTTCCCTAGTGACAACGAGGATGCTGTCTCCCGTGCCATCAGCGAACCCGACTTGCACGGTCATGATGTGGACTACTCGGTGATCAGCACCGACTCGGGGCACGACTCGCTCTTCAACCGTCCTGGCCTGGGCACCATGGTTTTCCGCCGCAACTACGTGAGCGGTGGACTTTTTGGCATTGGGAGCAGAGACGAAGGCAGTCTAGCAGGCAGCGAACGGGTCGATAACCTGCGCCTCCACAGCCGGATGCATCGCATGCCCAGTCTGGATGACGATAGCATCGGAAGCGCCCATAGCCTGCAAGAGAGGAACATGCAGGAGCTGCCATGGGAAGAGGTGGAGTTGGGGCTGGATGACGATGATGAGCCTGACAATAGCCCTCTGGAAGTGTTCCTAGCCACACAGAGCATGAACGAGTTCATTCCTATCTTCAAAAGAGAAAAGATTGACCTGGATGCCCTGTTGCTGTGCTCAGATGATGACCTCAAGAGCATTCACATCCCCTTGGGTCCTCGCAAGAAGATCATAGACACCTGTCAGCGCCGATTGGAGACCATTGAGGACCCAGGCTGCATAGAAGACACTGAGTTGTGAAGTTCTGCCCTTAATCCTTTTTTTTTTTTAAACAGCATATGCTGGTTACGTATGTTTTGAAGCATGGCAGCTGGTCCTGTGCAGGAGCTAGTTGCTTAGGACCAACTTAAACCAGCTCAAACTAGCCGCCATGCTTCAAAACAACCTAACCAGCAATATGCTGTTCTTTCAACGGTGATGTCTGTTTTTACCTCAGTGAATGTTGAAACAAAGCAAGAGTTTACAGAACAGTTGTTCCATTTTTCTTTAAAGACTGTGATAGTTACTTCATCAACATTTGGCCAATGCACCAGATATGATAAAGAAAGAGAAGTCGAAAACAGTCCTGCTCCTGGAGGGCCAGTTTAACTCCAGAGTTTAGCTCTGGAAGTTTCTACTGATCCTGGAGACCTCGATTAGCTGGTTCAGGCATGTTTAATTGGGGAAGTCAATGAAATGAAAACAACCTGTGGTATGAAGAGATTGTCTCTTGTCATAAAATTTTTATAGAGAGGTTTATAGAGGACCGATGTTGAAATAGCTGAAATATGACCTCTCTAATAGCTGGCTACATTACCTCTTTAACTGACACAAACAACACAATATGCATAAAAAATGGTAATTCAGTTCAAATGTAATGGTTATCACATGTCATGTGGCAAATGCAGAGAGTGAAAATGAGGTCACATCTCATTACACGCACTCTTAATCTCATAATATTTCTGCCCCCATGGGACATTTATCTCAGTGCCTGTGCTTTGCGTGCCTGCACATTTCTAGACAAAATGTCATTTAAGACATAACTTGTGTATATAAGTTGACAAATGTTAGACATACAAAGCTCATTATGTGCTACACTTGGTGGTAATTGTACCGTTGCTGTTCTTGTTAATACACAGATTTGGTTAGTTGTTGGATTTGCTGAATTGTGAGCTGAAAATGGTGAAATGTACAGTAAATGGATTAACAGAATCTGACGTCAGAGTTGTTGTTGTGGAGACTGTATGTAGGATAAAAGCACCCTCACATTAGTTTACACATACTTAAATGTTTACATGTATCTGGCCATAACGTGTTTTTTTGAAACACGAGTAATTGGACGAGCTGTGTGACGCATGGTTGAGTTGGTGTACACAGAGAAACCTTTGTTGATCCTGGAGCTTTAACTTGAGGAGCATAGACCTCATTACCGCAGAGTCATTTCGTTTATCACAACAGTAGTTTCTGGTTGAACTGAGGTATATTGTCAGTAAACAGTATAATTAATGCACAGGTCTGCAGTACAGCAGGTTCTTGAAAGCCTATCTGTGCTTGAGTTTTTACATGATGTCTTCCTTCAATATTTATGCGCACAAACAGCATTTCCAGCCATGTTTTATAATGCATACATCAACTTTATTCATAATGTTATTTGTTAGTATGTAACTATTAAATTCATAATCTTGAAATTTTTGCAAAATGTGTTTTCGTTTGTCTGATCATTTGTTTTGAATAACGTGTTACGTAATAATGATCTGGTCAATACATTTTGGTAAGTATTAAATTGCTGCATCTACTTTTGTCCTGCCTCTCTTTGTGCAAACTGCAATAAATAGGGGTCGGCAAACTTTTATTATACGTGTGATCTCTTAGAGGGCTGTTCAAAGCCTTCAGAGAAGGAAAGGCTGTAAATGTGATGGCTGTAAAAACCAACAAAGATATTATGAACAATGTTCCCTTAGGAAATGATGCAAATTATGCTAAATATCCTACCTGACATCAGAGGATAAAGCTCCTGTGTGATTCAATAGAACTGTCCCGAAGACACAAAGCGATATGCACATCCTCAAGTTGACAGCTCCACCTTACACTGAACCACAGATAGTAAGGTCATGAGGGAAGGCTATATAACATTTAATATGTAAAATGTCAGGACAGGAGTTTAGATTTTTACCTGAGGCTGCAACGAGATCAACACAACATCCACAACCTCTAGATCTACACAACACTGAATACAGAATTTCTGCTGACTGCATTAGAGCCATGTATGTAACATAGACGTCACCTTTCGGAATTACACTCTTAGTAAAAGACCTGGAAACCACTCATTAAAAAAACAAAAGGGCGGAACTAATCTGCAATGTAACATCAAGGATCTTTTTAAAAATCCAAAGAGACTTTTAGCAACTCAAGAAGCCCAAATCTTCTTCTTGATTCCTGAGCGTGCAAAGTACCACTGAAGAATCTTTCATTTTAAAGTTGAATAATTAAGTACTTGCTGTAAACAGAGTCAGTCTTGCAATCTAACAACATGGCAAGAATCCAGAGTTACACTTTGAAGTTGTAACCTTCAAATCTGAGATTTAATTATTGAACTGGTTTGTCACCATGGAGAAATTTCGTTGATATCTGAAAGCTAAATGTTGTGACCACAAACTTCACATGGGGAAGACTGGCAATTGCACGAAGTATTATTTATTTATTAATCAAATGCATGTTTGTATCCCTGAATTAAAAATAGTAATGTAACAATAATATAGCCAGCAATCTCAGATAACATGCTTGTAATTTTTTATTAAGAGAAATATAATTATGTGGCATAAAATTCAGCATGTGAACAACATACTGTAGTGTATTTTTTTTTTCAATTTGTGTCATTTTGAGATTAGTTCATCAGTGATTGTTATGTTAAGTTATGTTATGTTTTTATTCATATTATTTTGTCATCACATCCCCCATCAGATCAGCTGATACTACACCGTTCATGCATTGAAATCAGTTTCATCATAAACAGGATTTACGAAATGCACTCCTGACTGAGTTAGGGTTATCGAGTTTATCATCTCTGTCCCGTATAGCCCTGGTTCCTCAGGCATCATAGTCGGTTTGTCAAACATGGGGTTGTCAAAGCCGTGGTCCAAGGGTCCACCAAGCTCCCCAATCTCACCACTGTTCTTCCACTTGCTGAGTGAGGGAATGCTAGGCATTCTGGGTATCGTAACGATGCCGCGACGGTAGAGCATAACAACGGCTGCAAGTAGACCCACTCCAAGCAGGGAGCCCAGCACTGCGCCCACCACGACCCCTGCACTGTTTCCAGCCGCCTCGCTGCTGCTCGCCCCGGATGACGCCTGGAACTCCGCGCTGGAGATACCGATGTTCAAGCCATGGTTGCGCACATCCTGCACTACATCTCGAGCGAGAGCTTCAGCCAGCTTCCCGGTTTCCTGACCTGTTTTCAGGTCCAGAAGCAACACCTGAATCTCCTGAGTGGCTCCGAAAGGAATCACTCGCAGCAGCCTCTGCTCTTTTGACACTTTCGACAAGGCCATCTGTATAGATTCATATTTATGCTGGCTGAGAAAGAGGTGCTGTAGCCGTTGCCGATACGACTCAAAGTTGAAGCTCGAAGAGAACTGAACGTTCACGACGGCACCACATATGTCGCAGCAGTGTCCCACCGGGTGCAGGGGTTTCTTGCACTCCAGCGAATCGCATTTCACATTTGAACAGATCCTGTCTCGATTTCCAGAGTTGTCACAAATGCACCCTGTGCTATCGTCACAGCTTGAACCGCCAACTTTAAGGGATGAGGAACCATGGAATTGCAGCTTGCCGGAATTGGATGACAGGTACTGAGAAAACTCAGAGCTGCTGGTGAACTTCTTCCCAAGTACAGACACACTCTTCACGGGCACGTCATGATCTGATGAAACGTCCACACGGAATGAGGTGCCCTCTCGAAATACCACGTCGTCATACTGGCACGGGACACTCTCCTCGTGGACTGAAAACTGATATGTACCTCTGTGCAGGTCGTCGATTGTGGTCGCAGCCACCCACAGCGATGGGTCGAACCATTTCCAAGATTCAGGGTCTTTAAAGTGTGCCGTGACCCCAGATCCACAACCAGGATCTCCACCCTCTCTTACAGTAAACCCAGCGCCAGATGCCAGAATCAGTTCTCCATCCACCGGCAAGCTCATTCCAGTGATAGTGTGAGCCGTTTCTACATACACTGATACTTTCCTCTGAGCTAAAAACACAACTTGGTCATTACCGCAGGGTACAGAGCCTTTATCCCAGTTGGTAGCGTTTTCAAAATTGGTGTCTGGAATCCATTGCTTGTAGAGTGTGTTAGCAAAAGGTAAAATGCAAAGGAAAAGCAAGACGTTGTGTCGAAGAGCCATGGTGAAACGAATGGTTAGGAAGAAAGACAGAGCGACCTTTGGTCAGTCACTAACGGTGCGACTGTCACATGAGTGCTCACGCTTTAGAGCTATTTTGTTAGTCAAACATCTACTACAATGACAATAAAGGCACACATTAAGGCAAACTGTGATGTTCTGTTGTGTATGTCTAGCGGAGGGTTACACGAAAACATGGTATAGGATAGGAGAAAAAGTGCATTGTTACATTACATCTCCCTCTCTCTGTCTCTCTCTCATGTTCCTTCTTAAATGTAGAGGTGCCATGTTGGCAGAATACCTTGTTACTTCAGTATATACAGTATAGTATTATCGAAAGACGCTGTAAGCGATTTCCACCATTTTGCTAACTTAAGCCCTATTCGCACGGGATTAGTAATTAATAATTATTAATTGCAGAGGTTGTCTGTGATCTTAATCCCGTGCGAATCAGCCATGTCTGTAATTTGTAAAGTAAAAATTCCCCCGCAAATGACCTACCATATTTCGCCAAACACCGAGGTCCTGTGATAATATTAGTCCCGTGCGAATCGGCATCTCTGTGATTCGGCCAGCATTTGGCGGGTCGTATATCATTTTTCAAGGTTTTTGTTTCCTGTGCGCCTTTTTATCCATCTTCCGCGAAGAATGGAGCTGCGTTGGAGTGTTTGATAGTATTTTGGGTGCTGTCATATCGCTAGACCATACAATTTGCAGAAAGAGAAAGCTGAAAAGGTTTTGAGGTTAATGCGTTACAAATAAATCAAGCATAAAGCTTGAGATATTATTTTAACCTGGTGAAATGTAAATGACACAGCGCACGAACCTATATTAGTTTCTTTTTTTGAAATCCATATGGACCATAGAACGGGACTCCCAAAGCCTTGACATCCGGGTATCCGGGAGACAATCAGTAAATTCTAGTAAAATCACAGGCTTCGCTTATCCCGTGCGAATGCACCACACGAAATTCAGATGTGGGGGGTAATTTCAAAATCACACAAGGTCCCCAGATAATACTAATCCTGTGCAAATAGGGCTTTAGCCACTGAATTAGACTAGCACCATCACTTTAGCAACACGCCCTCTCTCCAACCTGCGCCCTCCAAAGACATGAATCATTCAAGTCAGCAAACCCATAATGTACAAAAGGATAGATATAGTTATAATAGTTACTGATTGGTTATTTTTTAGAGATTAATCCGGTAATGGGGTGTGCCATGACACAAAAATACGAAAACAATAACTTGAAGGATTAGCACATTCATATACTACTATTAACTCCATATATATATATATATAGAGAGAGAGAGAGGCAGAGGAAGAGAGCAGGAGAGGGAGGAGAGTGAGAGAGAGAGAGAGAGAGAGAGAGAGAGAAAGAGACAGAGAGAGAGCTACTTAAATCGTATCTTAAATCGTATCGAATTAAATCGTTCTCCACGTTACTCTGGTACTACGTTTAAAAAAACAACAACAAAACAGCTTACATCAAGAGAAAACAAAACTCTATTCATTTTGTTGTCCTTTTATTCTAGTTTCAGAACAGCTAGTCACTTTTATTTGTATCTTGAGCAGGAGCAGTGCTGATGCTGAGCAGCATATTGACGGCGTTATCATGTTAAACCTGTTAGTTTTCTCACCGCTGGTCGGATAATCGAGTAAACACAATTGTTTGTGAATACTGGATATGGATTTTTTTTTTTCCATGTACAAATCTTTGTATACATTTTTTTTTACAAGTATTTTGTAGCATAACTCATCAGAGATTTGCATGCAATTCAATTTAGGAATCATTATTTGAGCCACCATGCGCCCCCTAAGGGAGGATACTTCAAATTAAATATTAATAACGTTTGCTTCTCATAGAGTGAGCACGTGTGTTTACATACACGTCAGCAGGAAATAAGACTACCTGCACCAACATGAGCAGACAGGTGAGTTGTCACTAATATTTCCTTTAAAGAACACTGCTATGAAAGAGCTCTCAGTGACAATATGTAGAGTTTTGCATGTTCAGTCAAGTTTAAGTGCATCTGTCAGCATGACTTGTGGATGAAGGAATAATAACTAAAAAGTATTGCGGTTGCATGATACATAAAATTCTGAATCACTTTGAATGTCGTAGTGTTAAAACCTGAACTGATGCAGGATTTGTTTTGAAGGATTCTCTTGGTGAAGTGCCATTATTCCATGAGGATGAAAATGCGTTTAGAGAGAAGAAATCAAACATCAAGTGAGTTTTTAGAGTTGGGAAAACATAGACTAAAGAAACCGTTTGACATTAAGTGACATATTATAACTGCTAAAATGTAGATTACACTGTGAGCAATATTGAGCGCTATGTGTAACACTTTAGTATAGGGACCAATTCTTACTATTAACTAGTTGCTTACCCTGTTGAAAAAAGCAGCATATGCTGGTAAGGTATGTTTTGACGCTGGGATGCTGGTTTAAGCTGGTCCTTTGCCAGCACATGACCAGCATAAACCAGCAAAGGACCAGCAAACGGACCAGCATAAACCAGCAAAGGACCAGCTTAAACCAGCAAAGGACCAGCATAAACCAGCAAACGGACCAGCATAAACCAGCAAAAGGACCAGCATAAACCAGCAAACGAACCAGCATAAACCAGCAAACGGACCAGCATAAACCAGCAAAGGACCAGCTTAAACCAGCAAAGGACCAGCTTAAACCAGCAAAGGACCAGCATAAACCAGCAAAGGACCAGCAAAAAACAGCAAAAAACCAGCAAAGGACCAGCATAAAAAAGCAAAGGACCAGCATAAACCAGCAAAAAAACAGCATAAACCAGCAAAGGACCATCTAAAACCAGCAAACGGACCAGCAAAAACCAGCAAACGGACCAGCATAAACCAGCAAAGGACCAGCATAAACCAGCAAAGGACCAGCTTAAACCAGCAAAGGACCAGCATAGACCAGCATAAACCAGCAAACGGACCAGCATAAACCAGCAAACGGACCAGCATAAACCAGCAAAGGACCAGCACCAGTTTAAACCAGCATCCCAGCGTCAAAACATACCTAACCAGCATATGCGATTTTTCAACAGGGTATTAGCATGCCTAACATAGGCTGTTTATTAGTACTTATAAAGCACATATTCTGCATGACCATATTCTACACTCCTAATCCTACCCAATACCTAAACTTAACAACTACCTTACTAACTATTAATTAGGAGTTTATTGAGACAAAAGTTGTAGTTCATGGTGTGTTAATTGCGAAAATTGGACCTTAAAATAAAGTTTGACCGTTTCTTCTTTAAATCATTCTTCAGTCAGAAAGATTTCTATATAAATAATAGTTTGTTCTTCTCAGACATCCTCTGGCCTGTTTCTTTCATCTCTTCTTCCGCACAAGTGCAATCCTGATCTACCTCTTTTGTGAGTTTCTCAGCCGAAGTTTTATTGCCAACATGGTCACCATCATTTTACTTCTGTCATGTGACTTCTGGACAGTAAAGGTGAGCATGGAGTCAACATGAAATCTTTCTTAACGCATATTCTAATAATCAGGTCTTCTCTAAGAGGTACATTTCTGAACGTTTCGGTGTTTTTTTATATGTTAGAATGTGACGGGACGACTGTTGGTGGGCTTGAGATGGTGGAATCAGGTTGATGAAGACGGTCACAGTCATTGGATGTTTGAATCCAGATCAGTGAGTCTCGCCACCCACAACTTTACAATACTGCAGGACATTAAAACATATTTGCAACTGCGTAAGGCAACCATATAATAAAAATCAAGTTTATGATTGTTATTAACAATACCGAGGTAATGTACAACTTTAATATATAGCTATAGCTAACTTTTATCGCAGCTGGATCAAAGTTTAATGATCATGTTTTGTTGTAAACGAACACGTTCAGTTGTGTGATTATTTTAAAGAGTGAAATTTCCTCTTTTGAGTCACGGTGTTCAAATATTAAAAGAATAGTTCATACAAACGTGAAATTCTGACGTCATTTACTAACCCTCATGTTGTTCCAGACCCATATTGACTTTCTTTGTTCTATGGAACACTAAAGGAGAATTGTGAAGGATCTTCAAGACCTTCAAGGACCAAACCAAAAAAAAACAGTTAAAATCACACGATAGCTTTGTGTGGAAAAACAGAAGCTGTAATGCATATTTACTATACATAATAAAACAGTAAAAATGTACTCCGCTGCATGTCTCAAATCTTATCTATTTCCGCACATTTGAACATGCTGATCATGAATATTATGGAGTAAATTTGCCCTTTTTTGAGCTTGTCAAATGTGTTCATATGTAAAAGAGCTGTATGTAACATCTCTCCTGTGTATACGTGTTCAACAACGTAAGGGAGAATGAATAATGAGAGAATTTTATTTGATGACTGAACTATTTCTTTAATACCTATCTATTTGGTCGATTTCCTTTCAGGGAACCAGTAAAATCGTGGTCTCAAACTCTGATTCACGGATTTTCTGGATTGGCCTAATCGTGTGTCCATTGTTTTGGGCTTTCTTTGTGTTTAGCTCACTATTCTCCTTCAACATAAAGTGGTTGGTGAGTTTTCAAATTCTCTCAAATGCCTCATTTTGATGTATAAGCCATCTGAGCTGTGAGCTGTAACCTTCCTGGTGTGTGTGTGTGTGTGCGCGTGCAGGCGGTTGTGATCATGGGAGTTGTGCTGCAGTGGGCAAACCTATATGGATATGTGCGATGCAAAGTTGGTGGTGCAACCAAACTGAAGAACATGGCAACTAATTACTTTGGCCTTAAGCTCTTCAAAAATGTAACACTGAGTTCTAGAGGAATACAATAGCCTATAAAAACTCCTTGATATTGTTTTAACTGTTCTTTATTCTCTTACAGGTAGTAGACCAACCAGAGGGACCATAATTCGACTGTGGCTGGCTTAATTTTATTGACTAGCGAGTTTTTCTACTTATTTTGTCTGGTTGAGCTATTTTTTTTTTTCAATCTAATTATGATAATTGTTCATGGTGAATTCTTCTTCCCTCTTCATGTTTCCATTGACAGCTTTTCTTTTTTGCTAGCTTCGTCAAACTTTGTGTTTCCTTATCTGTTTGTGTTTCCTTATCTGTTTGAAAAATGATTTGTATGACATTGAAACGCATTAAAATATACTGAGCTGAGGACTGTCTTAATATTGATTACAATTATAAAACATTGTAACACAGAATAGCCATATTTGACACTATCAACATAGTAAAGCACTATAACATTTACAATCATTGAATCTCTTTTATTATTAGAATCCTTATAAATGATTTTATTTTATGTTTATATTTGTAGTTTGGGGACAGATTCTCACTATTAATTCAATAAACTCCTGATTTTCTGCTTATTTAGTCAGTAATAGTTAGTAAGGTAGCATTTAAGTTTTGGGATGGTGTAAGATTAAGGGATCCAAAATATGGTCTAGCAGAATAAGGCATTAATATGTGCTTTATAAGTACTAATAAACAGCCAAGTAAATAAGCAACTAGTTAATAATGAGAATTGGCCTCTAAACTAAAGTGTCACCCTAAATTGTTTGTTATCTGCTGAATTTTGCTCTCAAGGCAATCACCACACAATCATGAGTCAAACTTTAAAAAGCTTTATGTCCATATTTGACTGTTCTTTGAGCTGTTATAACAATGACATAAGCCTCACAGTATTGTGCCTGGTCTATTATGAACACTTCCATGTTGTTTGCGTTGCAGTCAATAAGCGGAGTTTGACCAAATGTGTAACGACATCTGTCCACAGTAAAATATGACAAATCACAACTTTTGTTTGATAGCTGCAATATAAAATTCAGAAATGGGTCAAAGTGTGCAGGCTGTTATGAGAATATATGAACAAACAGACATCACGAGAAGCCACTTAAAAGTGGTTTTATAGTATGTTATTGTGAAAAAACAGCTAAAACAAGCATCTACTGTCTTGGTCTTGTCATGTGCCACTGGCACTCTAGACAATGTGATTTCTACATATTCATCTGTCAAATCTATAAAGATGCGATGCTATTGGACAACATTGCCAACTTAATTTAACATGATAATTCAGACACTAACTGTTTCTCAGTTTGCTCTATATATGTATTTATTAGTGCTGTCAAACGATTAATCGCGATTAATCGCATCCAAACTAAACGTTTTTGTTTACATAATATATGTGTGTGTACTGTGTATATTTATTATGTGTATATATAAAGAAACACATACAGTATATATTTTGAAAATATTTACATGCATTTACATGTATATATTTATATTCATAATTTATATTATATATAACTATATTTAATATATAAATATAGCATATTTTTCTTAAATATATACACGCATGTGTGTGACTTTATATATACATAATAAATATACACAGTACACACACATATATTATGTAAACTTTTATTTTGGATGCGATTAATCGCGATTAATCGTTTGACAGGACTAGTATTTATGCAAATTTCTGTGAAAAAAATGTGCAGAAAGCCATTGTAACCTACACTGTTGCATTAATTTGAACGCTTTACCGGTGTTTGCAAGTTATGGTGGATGTCATATTTTTTTAACCAAGAGACATTCGTTCTTGAAGAACGTCTTAGCTGACCCTCACTACTTTTTCCAAAACAAAAGCAACTAGAAGCACCAAAAGACAACAGCATCTTAAACCTTCCTTGAAAACCAGCAATCATAAAGTGGGCAACGCGTTGACATGCTGGTTCTCTGCCGTAAGCATGTCACCCTTATTGCCCCTGCATTCTGTCTGGGTCATGTGACCACACCAAACACGTACAAGATTATTATGAGATGACAGCTAAATAATATCTAGAGTGGACACTAGATATAAACCCGTATTGACAATATTACAACTGAGACGAAACAAATAAATATATGCTTTGATAACTGAGATCTGATAACCAGGATAAGCAAAACTATTTTTTTTTTTTAATTTTACAATTTGACTGGATAACGTATGCACTATGAATAGTTTGGCAAAAATATTAATACTTTATCTTAATGATCCTAAATGATTTGACAAGCAGAGTTTTCTTTCTTGTGTTGATGTATTTGGACAAAAAAATTATATAAGTCTCTGTATGTCTCTGACTTGAGTGGCTGTTACATGAAAAGTCTAAAAAAGATTAAAACTGATGATGAAACATTCTTTAAATTTTAGTCGATTTATATAAATATTAAACACGTATCGGACAATTCCTTAGATGGATTTCTGTACTGGTAAATTTGATGGTGATTCTGGATATAACATCAGCTCTTTTGGTGCCCTTCATGAAAACGAGCAAACATATAAAATAAACTATAACAACAATTTATTTCACTTAAATTTCTTATGGTTCTTCTGTGGTGCTAATTATTATTGTACCATTTATTACCATGTAGCATCATTATTTCGGTAAATATTTGCGTCAGGTGAATTTAAGAAGTTTTTGTAATTTTTGCATTTTACTTATAAGTTTATTTATAAGTTTCTGTAACACTCTATCATTTTCTAGTGCTTTATGGAACATTCCAGAACATTGTGGGACTAGTCATAAGTCATAAAAGACAAAAATCATCCAACATACACTTCTGGAGTTTTGGACGACTCACTTTTGGCATATGTTTATGTTAAGCTGTTCTTATACACAAGTAATAACAGATTAGCTGGTAGTCCTGTTGTACTTTTTATAACAATTACAATAACTGGGTAATAACTAGGCACTGAACCTACCCCTAAACCTAATATTAATCAATGTAGTTACCTTGTACTACCAGTACTTCCTTGGGTAAGTATACAATACTGTAAAATAAAGTGCAACCAATTAGCTTGGATGAGTTTTCAGCAAATGTGACTCTATTCAGCATGTCAAACGTCATAAAGACGTATTTTAAAAATAAAGTCAAACAACACTTGTTTCACAGTGTACTTAAAGCAATTGAATTCAATTTCAGTCCCTAAACTTAAAAATTGAAATTACAATTCAGCATTTTGCTCCCAAGTTCAATTCAAATGTAAAAATTAAAGCCATTCTCACTTCAGTTCTGAATGGCTCTCAGCTCTGCTGGATGGAGGGCAAACTAATGTGCTTTATAGATCACCAGCATCACTCATCACCAAAAGAAAACCAAGTGTTTGATAATATCAACAGCTTCTGCTATAACAACTGCTATCGTGGTATCAACACTGTTGTCTAATCAGATTTCAATAGCACTTTAATCGGCTTGCACACCATAGCATGCAAAGGCACGATTGCCTGCTATCTATTATATCTGATTTATATCTGTCATATCTGCTTAAATAAGACAATATCTATTATAGTGAGATCTTCCATTGAAAAGCTGATTACTCACGGGAAAGACACCAATTAACGGTTATATGAGACCATAAACCAGGGTTGTCCAAACTCGGTCCTGGAGGTCCAGAAGAGTTTAGCTCCAACCCCAATTAAACACACATGAAGCAGCTAATCAAGCTCTTACTAGGCATACTAGAAACTTAAAGGCAGGTGTGTTGAGGCAAGTTGGAGCTAAACTCTGCAGGACACCGGCCCTCCAGGACCGACTTTGGGCACCCCTGCCATAAACAGTGACCCTCAAAATTTGGAAAAACTAGACCATGTACTGGTTCTACACAGTGTCAGTAGGTTGATAACACATCATTGATGGACTGCATTTTCCAACAGTAAAGAAAGAGTGAAGTTCACAGTTTTCCAACAGCTCTGTTATCTTGCAATGACATCAACCTTAGACCCTCTTTCTTGCCCAAATGGTCCAGTCATGTGAAAGAGTCCATTTTATATGTTCAAAAATTTGCATGCTCAATAAAAGCAACCTGCAAACCTGTGTTAAAAACAGGTCCCATTTTACACCATACTAAATCACAGGATTTACTCTATAGTGTTAGCATTAAATAAAAGTTTAAGGATAGTATGGGTTATTTAGTGATGACAACCCATTGTTTGGCCCCAAAAATGTCATATTATTGTAATAATATAATATCTTTTTTTTTAGTGTTATGTTAGAATCATTATTAATCTCTTATACCTTTTGTTCTTTAATATTTTTTATTGTTTTTAGCTTTATTTTTTGTTTTTCATTTAAATGTTAAGTTTTGAAATGTATGCATTTGTCATTTTTATTTAAATTCTTTATTTTTAAAATGTGTATAGGTAGCATTTATAAAGTTTTAGCTTTTAGTTTGGATCTGTTTTTAGTTGTTTTTTAAGACTACAATTGATTGCTTCTGTTGTCCTCATTTGTAAGTTGCTTTGGATAAAAGCATCTGCTAAATGACTAAATAAAAATATATATGTATATGCATATGCCTGAACAATAAATACTGAGATGTTTCTCAGATCATCTTTTATGTTCCCTAGTTTATGTTAGGCTGTTATAGCCTAAACATTTATGTGTAATAAAGATAGGTTAATTTAAATATCAATATTTATTTTCTAAAGCTACTATTTGTGATAATTTCTAATTGAACACAATAATAGCTTTAAATGATCTTGTGGGGGTATTTTCACAGCCAAATTTTAATTTGTGATTTAATTCGATTAAGTAATCGCCACATCACGTAATTAATTAGATCAAAATTTTGAATCGAATGACTATATATATATATAGTCCCCTTCACTTGCATTGTATAGGTGCTCACTATCAACATAAAATTTAAAAAACAAAAAGATGACCAAAAAACCAATAATAAATCATCTTCAAAAAGCATTCAAATGTACTGATTGGGTCATTAATCTTAATCAGCTGCTTTGATAGAATTCTCTGCAGTGATGTGATTGCATGTTGATTCATTGTTGTTTGGAACATGTTTTAATTCCAACAAACATTATGATAATGATTTGTCATTATAGCTCTAAGCAGGCCTAAGTTATCAGATAACGGATACAAGTAATGAAAACATACTTACAACCCTTCCGTGTCCTGTCAAGCGTAAAAATCACACCTAGGCAGAGCGAAGGCCTTCTTATAGGTGAGTCTCAGACTTTATTAGCCACCTTTGACCCGCGGGTCAGTCAGGATTCTTAGAATACGAGCATTAAATCCTTTCAGCAATCTCTGAAAACCTCTTCGGCAAACAGTGACATTCCCAGAAGTGATCTCATTGGGTAGCTCACTTTACTCTTTTACAACACATGTTGTTTATATGACCTTGAATATACTCCATTTTTCTTCACTCTATAATAATCGACTCATTTTTGCAAAAGAATTACTAACTTGCGTCATAAAGGCAATAACCCTTAAAATGCGTCATGCTTTCTTTTATCAACGGACAGTACAGATCTACAGATCCACTTTTAATCCTACAGTCTGGACTGGTTTAACAGCTTTACGTTTATTGTTGCTCATCAAAATCTCAAAATTCAGTTGCTTTCGAATTATTACATAATTACCTATGCCCTCTGCATTGAGAGTTTATACAATAAGAGAGCACAAAAAAATTCAAATCAACTTATTTTATTCATTTAACACATCATTGACTAACTAGATCATATTTAGCGATTATAGAGCTTGTGAACACCACAGGAGGGTGAGCTCCTCTCAAGGTTTCTACTTGCCAAAGTTCCCTTGGGTTGCAAACTTAAAGGGATAGTTCACCCAAAAATGAAAATTTTATGTTTATCTGCTTACCCCCAGGGCATCCAAGATGCACTACGCCAGAGCACGTACACACCTCACGCACCGGATGCCGTGCGCACGCTCAAGGAAGTTGGACATAGTGGTGTATTAGAGGTAAAAAATTATATAAATACTGTTCGGTTTCTCGCTCAAACCGATCGTGTCGTGTCTTAGGACATCAATGTGTCGTCACGAGCCGCAGGGTTTAATTTGGATTTGTCTGTGCATGTTTTTTTTTTACTCTCATAGATTTTGTTACCATTGCCATGCATTATGCGACTTATAGACTGCAACGGCTGGACTAAAAAAATCATAATTTGTGTTCTACTGAAGAAACAAAATCACCTACATCTTGGATGCCCTGGGGGTAAGCAGATAAACATCAAATTTTCATTTTTGGGTGAACTATCCCTTTAAAGACATATATTTCTGAAAAGCTGCTTTGAATCAACACGGATTGTGAAAAGCATAAATAAAATAACTTGAGAGCTAATCACTCTTTATTCCAAAATCGTGCAGCCGTTGCTGCCTAGTCTGCAGACTTATCACTCATTAGTGAGTTCAAATAGAATGCACAGGGCTTATAGGAATTACTGTAGATAATTTATATCTGATCATTTTGATATGTTATCACGTTTACAGATCAGACGTGATATGGATTATCTCTAGTCAATATTAAAGGATTTCTATGGGTGTGTCAAATTTGGATAAGCAAATATGCTTATCTGTAGCGCATCCTTATCTTTGAGTTCAGCCCTTTCAGGGCCTTCAGGTTATCATTATGGTGATGGGCTGCATAAAGTCATTGGTGAGGACACATGGTAAGATGGGAGTTGAAATACATTCTTTTACGAGACCGACATGAATTGGTTATGAAACGACCTTGACTTTTTGAAATGTTGGAAGTCTGGAGCATGTTAGTGTGCTGTTCATTGACCGTGTGTACTTTGTTAAGCGTTGTATACACATTGACCAAATGCACTTAATGAATACTAAAATCGTTTGCACAAATGTGCAGGTGCATTTACTATGATTTTTTTTATTGATGTTAAGTGAGCAAACAATTTATTCCAAAACACTTACAGGACAGCGCTATTGCTTGTATGCATTTCCTAGAAGACACACCATGATGGAGAGGGTGCTTCAGTCAGGGTCATTGAGGTCATGGCTGTGACAATTTCAATAAACATTTTTCAAATGTAGTAATTTTGATTGCACCATTTTTGGTAGTGATGGAATGCATAGGTGCCGAATGGCTGAGCACCCATGGGAAAAACTTGAGAAATTCTCTATTCACGATCATATTGGCGAAACAGATCTGGCAATCTATCTTGTGCATATTTGTGAAAGCGTCAAAAGTGTTTTTTGCAGCGTTGAGCAATGTAGCCAATCTCTTGAACTCAATTGCCAATCAGAGGCGTTTAAGTTAGAATCCACTCACACCAAAACAACCACCAGAGTTTTTTGTCCATTGCTGAGTTTTGCAGTTTCGCGATTCCTCTCATTATAACAAAACTTCATGAGATCGTGATGAATTAAGACGAGAGGGACAGCTTTTTAGTGATTATAAAGGGAGTGCACTTTGTGTGCTTTCTAAGCTATATATAATCCATTCAGAATTTGTAAAAACTTGTTTTTCGGCCACATACACGATGCAAAGTTTTAGGAATGACATCAGCATATTTATGCGGGATTCACACTCCAAACAGCAATGGACAGGAACAAAATATATGTGAAAATGTATGTGCATTGAGGCTAGAGCACACTCACTAATTTCTGAAGAACCCTCAGTATTTAATTCTGGAACCAGACTTGGATAAAACTGTGTTTGGGCAGTTTTCTTTATCAGTAGCTCATATTTAGCTAGTTTTATGTGGCAGTAGGCTATACTTCAAAGTCTAAAAAATTTGCAGGATATTTGTTAATTTACTCCTTGAAAGAGACAGATGCATTTTTTTTACAGTGCTGCGCATTATAACCAATCACACACCATTCTGCTGAGCTTATGAATGCAATGGCCAATCAGAGACTTTCAGATGAGTCAACACTGAAACGCGGTGTTTTGCTCTCATCAGAAACAACAAAGTGCAGATGTGAGTACGAATGTAAGTAAAATATTCATTTCACAGTATAAACAGCTTCAGTGATTTTAATGGGAGTTTTTGAGAGTGCCTCTGGCTTGACTGAATGAAAATGTTCTTTGCTAATGTAAATGTTCTTTGCTCTCTGTAAAATGAAAGTGTTATAATTAGTAAATTACAATTAAATTCACATTAAATGCAAAGTCAGTCATAGTAAAAAATATTTTATGGCATGACACCCATATCTGGTACTTAAGTAAAAAGTCGGGTTTTTATGTGTAGTTAATAGATTACACTATTAGTCTATTTTGCCCATCACCATTGATCAAATAACATAATCTATAAAGGTGCAAAACGCATTTACTTACACATCATTTGAGAATCGGATATTTCAGAATAGGTATTAACACGTTGGGAAATATTTCGATAAAATAAACAAGCCTACAGGTGCATTTCAATAAATTATAATGTCGTGGAAAAGTTCATTATTTCAGTAATTCAACTCAAATTCAAAACACACAGACTGAAGTAGTTTAAGTCTGTTGGTTCTTTTAATTGTGATGATTTTGGCTCACATCTCAACAAATTAGAAGATGGTGACATGCCAATCAGCTAATCAAAACACCTACAAAGGTTTCCTGAGCCTTCAAAATGGTCTCTCAGTTTGGTTCATAGGCTACACAATCATGGGGAAGACTAATAATGCTGATCTAACAGTTGTCCAGAAGACAATCACTGAAACCCTTCACAAAGAGGGTAAGCCACAAACATCCATTGCCAAAAAAGCTGGCTGTTCACAGATTGCTGTATCCAAGCATGTTAACAGAAAAGTTGAGTGGAAGGAAAAAGTGTGGCAGAAAAAGATACACAAACAACCGAGAGAACCGCAGCCTTATGAGGATTGTCAAGCAAAATCGATTTTAGAATTTGAGTGAACTTCACAAGGAAGGGACTGAGGCTGGAGTCAAGGCATCAAGAGCCACCACACAAAGACGTGTCAATGAATTTGGCTACAGTTGTCATATTCCTCTTGTTAAGCCAACCCTGAACCACAGACAACGTCAGAGGCGTCTTACGTGGGCTAAGGAGAAGAAGAAATGGACTGTTGCCCAGTGGTCCAAAGTCCTCTTTTCAGATGAGAGCAGTTTTGTATTTCATTTGGAAACCAAGGTCCTAGAGTCTGGAGAAGGGTGGAGAAGCTCATAGCCCAAATTGCTTGAAGTCCAGTGTTAAGTTTCCACAGTCTGTGATCATTTGGGGTGCAATGTCATCTGCTGGTGTTGGTCCAATTGTGTTTTTGGAAAACCAAAGTCACTGCACCCGTTTACCAAGAAAATTTGGAGCACTTCATGCTTCCTTCCGCAGACCAGCTTTTTGAAGATGCTGATTTAAATTTTCCAGCAGGATTTGGCACATGCCCACACGGCCAAAAGCACCAAAAGTTGGTTAAAATGACCATGGTGTGTTTGCGTGGAGGCCAGCAAAATCCCCAGACTATATGGGGTAGTGGCAAGAGGAAAATGAGAAACAAGAGACCAAAAAATGCAAATGAGCTGAAGGCCACAGTCAAAGAAACCTGGGCTTCCATACCACCTCAGCAGTGCCACAAACTGATCACCTCCATGCCACGCCGAATTGAGGCAGTAATTAAAGCAAAAGGATCCCCATACCAAGTATTGAGTACATGTACAGTAAATGAACATATCTTCCAGAAGGCCAACAATTCACTAAAAAAAAAAAAAATTTTCTATTGGTCTTTTGAAGTATTCTAATTAGTTGAGATAGTGAATAGGTGGGTTTTTGTTAAATGTGAGCCAAAATCATCACAATTAAAAGAACCAAAGACTTAAACTACTTCAATCTGTGTGCATTGAATTTATTTAATACACCAGTTTCACAATTTGAGTTGAATTACTGAAATAAATGAACTTTTCCACAACATTCTAATTTATTGAGATGCACCTGTATGTCAGATATACAGTGCCGTGGCTGCTGTGTGTCTTATTCTGCATGACCATATTTTAGATCCCTTAATCCGACCCCACACCTAAACTAACTGTAACAATAATTACTATAATACGCAGCAAATTAGGAGTTTATTGAGGTAAAAGTTAGTTAATAGTGAGAATCGGTCGCCAAAGTAAATGGTAAAGGTATGGCAGGTTGACTTTAGCCACTGTTGGCAGATGCCATAATCACACTGTTCTGACAATATAAAAGCAATAAAAAAAGTAGCTGTTTATTCAGTCCAGTGGATGCAGTTGTTGGAAAAACATTGGTGGTTTCTGCGAAATGATATTATATTGCTTCTTGCGTGTTTCATGGCACTTTCAAAGTGAAATGTCCAGTGAGTGGTGTTGAAAGCACATTGAGTTTTATCTGAAACAGATGAACATGAATGTGGTAGCATCTTGTCATCTTATGTTGGTCGGTTTACATATCATGGCAGTTTGGAAATGAAATGTCCAGTGAATGGTGCTTAAAGGTTAAAGGTTTTGCATTTGTTAAAGGTTTCACAGGTAAAAAAAGGTAACAAAAGCAAAGTGAGATAAAAACATATTTGCTGAAGTAACCGTGCCATTTTAGCTTGCTTCTACTAGTCATGGACTATGATAAAAGTGTTTTACATACATAACAGCAAGGTACTGAGTAAGTACTGAGTTTTTATTATTAGATAATCTGCCCTTGCAATTATTCATTTGTGTGAAAAGAAAAGGAATAAAGGTTGTTGGTGTTTTAGGGTTCATTGGAAACTGCAGTGAATTGTTGGTATATAGTTTTTTTTTGTTTAGTTTTGCAAGTGACAGGTCCCAGTGACTGATTCCTCTTATATAACATAAGCAGTTACATGCCATTTACAGCTCATTTATTCTGAAGATAGCTCAATGCACAAGTGTACTTCCAGATGGTTATGCGTGAACCTGCCACTGAGATGAATGGGAATAGCTTTCTCCAGATATTATGGACCGCCTTGCCTATCACCAGAGGAATGATATATATGGTATGAGAATGTATCCAGTTTAATAGTAGATTTAGATACATAAACATATGAATTTGTGAACGCTATCGTAGCTGAGAAAAGATTGCTAAGATTTACTTCACACAGGAAGTGCTCTTTAATTTGGCATGTGCCTGGCGACACTCTACATTGTCACGTGAGATATTTTATGACATTGTCAGTTTGCACTTCAAGCTCCTTTATATGTGTGTAAACCAGCTCTGATTAAATCTCAACCAGATTAGACAATGAAGTGCTTGTTCCCATGTTTAAGAAAGTTTTCTTTCTTGACATTTCTCTTCATTTTTCTACTTTCTCTCTTAACGTTTCTATCCCTGTTGAAAAAAACAGCATATGCTGGTTAGGTATGTTTTGATGCTGCACTCTAAAAAATGCTGGGTTAAATACAACCCAGTGCTGGGTAAAATAGGGACAAACCCAGCAATTGACCTTCTGGGTAGTAACCCAACCGCTGGGTCAAAACAACCCAATTGCTGGGTTTGTCCCTATTTTACCCAGCACTGGGTTGTATTTAACCCAGCATTTTTTAGAGTGTGGGATGCTGGTTTAAGCTGGTTCTTTGCTGGTTTATGCTGGTCCTTTGCTGGTTTAAACTGGTCCTTTGCTGGTTTAAGCTGGTTTATGCTGGTCCTTTGCTGGTTTATGCTGGTCATGTGCTGGCAAAGGACCAGCATAAAACAGCAAAAAGACCAGCATAAACCAGCAAAGGACCAGTTTAAACCAGCAAAGGACCAGCATAAACCAGCATCCCAGCATCAAAACATACCTAACCAGCATATGCTGTTTTTTTTAACAGGGATTGAAAAAGGAAGCTGGGACAGGACTTTTTTTATTTGCTAGTCAGAGTTGACTATTAGCATTGTTGACTATTAGCATACAAACTGTGGCATCAAACTTTGATTTCATGGGGTCTGTAAGCAGTTCCCTCGGTAGAAATCGTGTTCTGCATTCCTCCCGGTAGAAATTGTGTTTTTCGTTCCTCCCGGTAGAAATCGTGGTCCGCGTTCCCCTCGGTAGAAATCTGTTTGTGTGCAGCATTGATTTTGGGAAAATTCTACAAGGACTATTTAAAAATGGTAAAATATGTTACACCAAGCTGAGATTACTACACTTTTATTTTTAGCCGAAAGCATCAACAAATTAGTCAAACGAGTCCTTTTTATTTGTATTTTCTTTTACTGTACATGCAGATAATATAATATTAATGAAATAATAATTTGTTTTTAAAGAGAGTTCACTTTCATGACTGTTTCTTAAAACCTTTTAAAAGTCCCCTGTGTAAAAATGTCTAATTAAAACGTTTTACTGTGAAGTACATTTTAAATCAGTATGTTTCAATAATCTCCTTTCAGGATTTAAAGATGTAGCCTTCTTTTGATGTGTTGACTAACATACTAAAGTATTTTATTTTAATTTTACCTAGTGTGCTTTTTGAAATTACAATTAAAGTTAATATAGTTTAAATGCACTAAATTGAAACTTCATTACAAATGTGTGATTTCAAAGATGCAGCTGAGTCCGACTTATTTAGATAAAAAAAAGCACTCTTAGGTTCAACTAATTGCATTTAATATAAACTTAAACTACCAAACACATTCATTATATTGTGAATAACATACAATTAAGTGTCCAAAAACATTACAGTCAGTTCACACTTTAGTTTATTATTTTAAAGTAAATTATTTCTGTAAAAATCTTTTTTAAATAAAAATATGCTAAAGTGTAAGGGCCTGATTATGTGTAGAACTGTGTGAATATCTGCATAAATGAATATCTGTGAATATCTATACATTTTCTGTTGAATTCTCTAGAAACAGATTCTGCGTGTGTGGAGCCATTCAACTTTTATTACATCCACATCATTATTATTAGGACTTTTATGCTTTTATTATTTACTTATTTTAATAAAGCCTTGTTTGAAGTTTATTTTTTACTCTGGTTTACACTTCCTGTTTACATCCTTGTCTCGCCGTCTCCTGTTGACCCTCTGAATTTCCAAGAAAGAAATAAGTATTTAAACATCAGTAATACCTTGCTGTTCAATTCAGTCAAAGTTTGGATGAATCCACATTTATGTGCCAACATTGCTGCAATTTCCTAATTTTTATCAGACAAAATGCGTCACCAACCTGTTTTTATGACATTCTGCATATTACGCCCATGATGCAATGTGTACAGTCATACAGCCATTAACCTACAGTCATTTAAAAGCATTTTTTCCATTTCACTGTAATGAGTGAAAAAACATTTTTTTTTTGTTATTGTTGTTTTCAAAGTATTTAGCTTTATTTTCAACATTTTCTTAGTTTGATCAGATTTTTCTTGATATAATACCGCTTATATTTTCCTCTAGTGAAAGGCAATGCAAACAGCCTTAAGACGGTTCTCCCTATTTTGCCTTTTAAATATTACAGGTTATTCCCTGCTCTAACGTATCGACACACATATAAGCTTTTTTTTTAATCAACACAAAGACTTTTGATTAAAATGAATATGTATAAAGTGTTTATCTTAGATCATAGTTTTTTAAAAGTCGTTTATCAATTAAATTAGTAAATTTTTCATCACAATCCACCATTATATTTATTTAGAACTGTTTTTGCTTGTAAACAATGCTTAATCTATGCATATTTTTCTCCTGATTCAAACAAGAGGACCCTTTTCACTGGAGAGTGAGTGGATATGGAATGGACTCAATATTTCTAACTGAAAACATTTAACAATTTTAAATTAATAACATCTTAACGAATGGATATTTTTTCGTTACAAAACACGCGGCTGTCACTGCACATGATGTTAACTGATGGACTGGAGTGGTGTGGATTACTTGTGGATTATTGTGATGTTTTTTATCAGCTGTTTGGACTCTTGACGGCACCCATTCACTGCAGAGGAAATGAGCAAGTGATGTAATGCTACATTTCTCCAAATCTGTTCTCATGAAGAAACAAACTCATCTACATCTGGGATGGCCTGAGAATGAGTACATTTTCAGCAAATTTTCATTATTTGGATAACCTATTCTTTTAAAGGTCATAAAATCTGAGTTCACGGGCTATAAAAGAATATATATATGTATATATATTAATATCTATATACTAATATATATATTATATATATATATCTAACTCGTGGCATGTCCCACACAGGTCGCTTTTCCAAAAGTATTTGTCAACTACTCATAGTAAACTATTTAGCATCTTAGTAAGTGTCTTTATTGAGAATTTAATTTGAAAGCCATTAGTTCATGCCAAGCAACACTGTCAAGCACACAAATATAATTTTACAGTGAAAAGAAAATAAGAAATAGTTAATATTTTGTTACATTGGTGTTGCACCCGATAACCACTGGGGTACCTCAAGGTTCAGTGCTGGGCCCCTCCTCTTCATACAACATTGCTAAGACCAATCATCTGTTCACAAAGTTTTTCTTATTACTGCAACGCTAACATCAAACTGTTATACCTCTAGAGTGACAGTTCTAGAGAAAATATAAAAATACGACAAAAATAATTACTGAACACCGAATGTTTAACTTTGTGATAACACCAATATAAATGAAATATTTCTATGATCAAATAGAACAAGATTTATATCCATATTTATATAAGTTAAACGTTTGGTCACACTTTATTTTAAGGTCCAATTCTCACTATTAACTATTAACTACGACTTTTGCCTCAAACTCCTAATTTGCTGCTTATTAATAGTTAGTAGGGTAATTGTTAGTTTAGGTGTTAGGTTCATTAAAATGTGCTTTATAAGTACTAATAAACAGACAATATACTGGTAATATGCATACTATAGTTAATAGTGAGAATCTGTGAAATCGGTAATAAAGTGCTAAACACGTTTAATTTATTTATATTTACCTGTCTTGATCCAGGCTGTCATCTAGTGGTTTAGGCCTGATGCACACCAAGGTTTTGCTGATAGGTGTTGTAACTACACTGTCTTTTGGTTGGGGGGGGAATCCATCATCCATCGACAGACATTCAAAATTCATTTTGACCAAAAGGAATATATAGGCTTTGAGACGGTGTGTGTTTGTGGGAGTTGTCATGGTGTCATTTTCCTGAGACTAATGGGATTTTTCATGTATTGCTCTCTCCAGGAATTATTGCTTTTCTTGATTGACACACACAGTTTTGAGCTTGTACATGACAGGATACTGCCATCTGGAGTCAGGACCAGGAACCTCTAACAAGACAGAATTTAAAACTTACACCTGAATCAAAATACAATAATAATTTATTAACTACATTCATTTGAGCCTATTATTATACATTTCATGTACATTTACATATATTCAGATTCTTGTATCCAATTAAAACAACCTATAAATGAGGTAATATGTTTTAAGAGTCAGGGGCCTCATTTATCAACAGTGCGTAGAAAAGGTTCTATATTTTGTCCTTGTATTTACACACATTCCTACATATAAGTGCAAGTTGGTAGATCACACACTTTGTGTGACACTGTGCTATACCCACTCATTATGCACACATCTGTGCACACGCACTGTTGATAAATGAGGGCCCAGGATTAAGCTAGAGCTGAGGTGAAATGCAGAAGAGAAATATAAACATTTTTCTTTTTAAATATGAGTTACATTATAGTAAGTGCGTTTTATGGTTGTGGACATTTTAGGTACTTTTGTCATGTCTTTCCATACAAAAATAACTTTATTCAACTTCTATTAGTTATACTTTTTAAAACAAGCATGTTATTAACCCACACAGAAGCAGATAAACATTGGATGAGTTTATTGACAATTCTTTCAAGGTATCAGAGTAATATATCAGACTTGATTCATACTGGCCTCTATTAAACATCTTTACCAGAATAATTAATTTTAAATCCCATCACAAAACATCACCCTACACAGGACAGGAAAATGGATGGTCTGATCACAAAACAAAACCGATCACAAATACTCATAGTGGATCTGTGGTCATAGGATCCTGGTTTTGAATGTCTGGATTCTGACACTTCAGTCTAGCCTTGGTCAATTGTGGAGATCCTGACATCCTTGCTCCGTACACTTCTGTCAGTTTTGCACTTTGAGTTTTCTGTTTGAGCACATGGCGGATGTAAGTATTGTTCACCATGTGGTTTTCTGTCTTGTGTGTTTGTGTGAGCACATGTCTTATGATGTGTTTGTTTCTGTGTATCATGTGCTCTCCTTCTCTTCCTTGTTACTTTTCTGATTTCCTTCCCTGTTTATTCTCTCTGTGTCCTCTGTACTGTCCTGGGGTGCGTTTCCCAAAATTATCGTTAGCTAACTATGGTCGTTAGTTCCAATGGACTCTATTGGTAACAACAAAACTTGCGACCATAGTTGCTTTTGGGAAACACACCCCTGGTTTGTTGTGGATGTGCTGATAAATATGTAAATTGAAATATGGAATTATATTTTAATTTTTTTTTAAATCGGGAAAAAAATTAAATCATATGAAGACAATTTCACAAATGTGCTTGATCAAATAATCAGGGCAAAAAATAGGTAATGCCAACATGCTCTCCATGATTTTAAGTAATTTTGGGCTAATTTTAGACTAAATTGAGATTGAGATTGGGCTGTTAGATTCTCTTTTCTCCCCATCCCCCCATGAGAAAAACTTAGAAAGATGAATGTAGGCCTAAGGTGGAGAAGAGAAGGAAGAGGGATGCTAGAGCCACGTCATTGGAAGCTAAGATGCTGTAGACCCCTTGGAACATGATTGACTGGATTAGATGAACTCCTCTCGAATTTACATTAACTTCATATAAAATCTAATTCTGTTTCATGGACATCACATACAGAAATGTTGTAGATCCAAACCACCAATGTGCAAAAAACAAATCATAGTATATTGTTTATTAATCATAAACTGTATCGTTGTGAAAATATTCAGGAAAAGCATCCCAAAAAGAATAATAATAATCATCTTTATCCCAGATAATCATCTTTTTGGGTTTGCAAATATCTGTTCTGGTGACAATGACAACAATGATGATGTAAATGATGTCAATGAACAAAAACAAACAGAAACAGATTTTGTCCAAGCGGTCTACAAAAGCCTCATTGCTGTTTGCCACTTGTCCCTTTTGATCGATGTTCTCCAAAAAGTTCACTATTTTTTGGAGGGAAGCCACCTCTGAAGCCAGATCAGTAGACTTTGTTGTTGCAATCACACCAGCATCTGCTAATGGAGACCATATATATGCATGAACACACAACTAAGTCTAAAGCTATTAACTCTTTGTTTGCAGTATTTAGTTTTCTTCTTACCTTCATGCTGGCCCAGGTTGGCATTTTGTGTTTTGATGCTCTTTGAGCGTTTACAAGGCAGAATGCTGTCATCTAATGTCATACGCGTCAAGACTATCGACACTACCATGCTCAGCACCAGACTGACCAGACAGAAGCAGAAGTGGTAATCTTTGGAGCAAAAACTTTAATTTAGCAAACGCAAACCTTAATGTACTTAAATTTTTATGAATAATAAATAAATTGCCCTTTTTAGGAAATTGTTATGTGACTTCTGGAGCAATGTTCATATTTTGTCACATCTGTGTTGCATCATCTAACCACTGGTGTACCTCAGGGTTCAGTGCTGGGGCCCCTCCTCTTCTCAATATCCCCAAGACCTATTATCTGTTCACAAAGTTTTTCTTACTACTGCTATGGTAACAACAGCTCTACTTCTGACTCCAAAGTGACCACATATAAACTTTTATGAAAGAACACTTCCAACTAAACCTGAACAAGACAAAGCATCCCCCCACCTATCACTTTCAGGAATTCGTCACAATATAACATTTCAGCTGACTTGTCAATGATCTCTCAAAAACAAATGGAATGTCCAAATGAAATGTGAATAAAACTAAAAGATTAATGCTAGAGATTGAAACACACATACTTCCTACAGTAACCGTAGTTTAAATCTGATCCAATAGTGAAATGCAAATGTGACCTGTGAGGGAAAAAAAGCTCAGCAGCGTTTATTTCATACCAACATGCTTTCAGTGCTTTCAGTGAGTTGACCAAGCATTTGCATCGGCAAACTTGCGCAAGTAATTTCTACTGTACTGCATCCCACTATAACTACTGCCCAGAGCTAATGACAGGTGTGTAAGAGGCCTGTTGTGTTTTTTCACTTACGGATGAGAGGGCTACAGCTTGTACCACTGGACAGATGATCGTTGAGGATGACCAGGAACATGGTGAAGCTCAGGACCAAGGTGACTTTAAGGTTGTTGCGTTCTCCTCCTTGAACTGGCAGAGCAAAGCTCACCAGGTCAGCCAGCATTATTAATGCACTGGGCAGGATCAGGGTCACAACAGCGCTAAACGGATTGATTGATAAAGTTACCTGTAAACAGTTGACAGAAGAAAGAATACGTATCAATTTAATATTTATGTATTTACTCTACAGATGAATTCCTAACAAGATGTGTATATTGAATTTGGTCCTTTTTAATGAATGGCAGCGTGTAGAAAACTGTCAGATGTACATACATATGTATAATATTTGTTCAAAACTCACATTTTGAATAAGAATAAATGACATTTAAAAGTCCTACATATGTTTAATCATTTGTAATATCAAAGGAAAGATGAAACAGCATTTACAATGCATTTGACTTCCCTAATGTGACACATTTCCAAATGAAACAGAATGATTTGATCTGTAATGATTTAATTCGACTGAGAAATGTTAGGCCATATTATTATTTGACGTATATTATTATACATTTATATACCATCTATGCAGCCAAATATAATATCAACAAATATTCACAGAATATTAACAGAAATATGGTGGAGAAAGTTGTAAATTTAAATGAAACTTCACGTCACAAGGAATCAAATTTCACTTGACGTTTGGCCATAGGTCATTAAAAACTGCATGTATTGTTTCTACATGGCAGTAACCATAAGTAAAACATGAATTCTAATATTTCACATTTTATAATATGTAAAACATGTTAGCCAAACATAACAGTGGGTGTTTATTAAATCACTGATTATGTTCCATTTGAGATGAAAGTACCCTTCTTAAATTCACTTCCATTTTTTAATATGGCTGTCATTCCTAAAATTTTGCATCGTGTACAAGTACGAAAACAGAGATCATGTGACATAAGGTCTTTATGTCATACCGAGAGATATGTGTGATTTCGAGACTCTGAATCTTGTGTTATTTCCACATTCTCAGTCAGCCACTCTCCACTCTGCTCACTCCCAGTCATAGTTATGTTATTAGGGTATGATAGTATAAGCCCACAACCTAGATCAACACAAACGAAAGAATGTTTAGCAGTTTAGCAGTTATTCAAATATCTTTCCAAGTTGTCCCTATAAATCATTTACATTTTGCATGGTTATGAACAAATGATCAGTATTGGTCTACTATTCAGTCAAAAATGTCATCTTACTGCTTTGGCTCCATCCATTGATGGCCACAGGACAATCCCCAATCACAAAGGGGTAGGTGAACAGGTTGATTTCACAGCTCAATGCCTTTTTATGAAAAAGATTTTTTAATCAGCTTTTTTTCTTGGGCCCACATTCCATTTCTCAACACCAGTACATCCCTTTTGTATGGCTGCACGGTTATATCTATTCTGAATGCATGAAAAGAGAGAATATGACACGTCACCCAAATTGGCCGACAACCACCAGAGGAAGCCATCCAATGATGAAAGCTACTTTTCGGATGTACAGTATTTTTCTTCTACTGTCTAAAGTTTAGATGACGGTGAATTTAAACTATATTCTCCAGAGACATGAAGTCTAGAGAAGAGCATTTCGCGAAATTTTAGACTAGTTATGACAGCCACTGTGTAAATGATTATATTTCAACAACAAATAGAAATTGTAGCCTATAAATTAGAAGTTAATTTTAAAACTGCATTGAGTGCAATTTACTACGCCAGAGCGCGTACACACCTCACGCATCGGATGCCGTGCGCGTACTCAAGGCAGTTGGACATAGTGCTGGAGTAGAGGTAAAAAAAATTATACAATTACTGTCGGTTTCTCGCACAAACCACCCCCACGATCGTTTCGTGTCTTAGGACATCAATGTGTCGGCACGAGCCGCAGGGTTTAATTTGTATTTGTCTGTGCATGTTTTTTTACTCTCATAGATTTTGTTACCATTGCCATGCATTATACGACTGATAGACTGCAACGGCTGGACTTAAAAATTATAATTTGTGTTCTACTGAAGAAACAAAGTCCCCTACATCTTGGATGCCCTGGGGGTAAGCAGATAAACATCACATTTTCATTTTTGGGTGAACTATCCCTTTAAGCTGAACCTGTTTTTGCATGTACTAAACAGAACAATTCACGTTATACCACAAAAAAAAATCTCTTGTAAGTTCACTTACGCATTATCCAAAATTAGCCCAGGAGTCCAGATTTTGTCAACTGGCAACATAATTGCTGTAGCATTAGATGTATTTATATTCCACGCTAGTCCAGGATCGTTCCACATCTGTGGAGGAAAATATACTTCAAAAAACACATTCACTGGCATTTTGCCCATTGTAAAACTAAATTATTGTGAACATTTGTTAAGAAAGAATTTATGAGCTTTGAGCCTTATGAGGATTTTTTTTTTTCTCAAAATAAAAAATGTTTCTGCTCACCATGTTTACTTTGACACGGCTGTTCATTTGCATGTTCTTTGTATCCTAAATATGGATGATGACAGAATGGTGACAGAGTTTTGGCAATGTGAAAATTATAACACTGAAAAAAAAAAAATTTATTTAATTTTTTAAATTTCATAAATTTAATTATGAAAGCACAAAAAGCAACTTGCTAAACTTCACTTAAAAATCAGTGACACAGAAAAAAAAAATAAAGGTTTGTATTATCTATTCTGCGTTTTCCTCTGCCACAATAACGTAATGCATCTGGGAGATTTTATGAGCAGTATTTAGTAGTATTTATTCAGTTTTTAGTAGATTTATAGCCTCGTTTTTGATTCATTGTAAATATAGAAAACAATCGGAAGTTGCATTTATTTAAATTAGAACACTAGTTCAAAATATTAAATTGAAATACAAATGTAGAATTCAATCTCAAACTTTTTTTTTTGCTGCATTTACCTGACCACAGACTTTTTCCAGTGTAGTTTAAATGGATAACAGTGACATTTCATATTATCAATTTGTTTTTTCAAGCATGAAACAAAGACAAAAAGAAAAAAAAACTCTGATACTTACAAATGACAGTGTCTCATATTGCACTGAAGTGATTTTTACTGTGACAGAACAGTTATTGCCGTGTGGTGCACTTATCAGTTTATTACCAATTATATAATTTGCCAGACATCGACTGTCACATGAATCTGCCAAAACTGTTGGACCAGATAAACATGTTACTTTTAATTAAGGCAAAAATTAAAAAAAACATTAGAGAATCCATAGCACTTATGCACTGATTTCAACTGTAAAAATTACAGTAGAAAGTGCATTCACTTGCAGCTTGAGAAAGTGTTTACCAATCAGATTTGAAAGGATGAGGAACAACAATGAAATCCTGTGTCGAAGAAGCATTTCAGTTCCTATAAACACACACACACACAAAAATCTCTTTCTTATATTCTCTTATAGTCAAAATTCTCTTTTACATGCATCATTTAAGTAGCCATATTCACAGTAGCTTAAGAAACATTTAAAAAGCTGATAAACTTACCTTTGCAAGCCAACATGAGCAAATGAACGAATGAGCTGTCACCGTTTATGGATTATATGAACAAGCATCACTTGGCTTTTTAAAGGCAATGAGCCTCTGGGGTTACGTACAGTGGGACAAACAAAATAGAGCCAGTACATATTAAATTTACACTTCATTTGCCTCACAGCCAAACAAAACACCAATCTACATGCACAAACAGGTTCACAAAGGAAATATATGCAGAACATTCAGAAGAGTCAATCCACATTCGCAAAGTCTTTCCCCCTGAGGTGTTAGATGTTCCTGATGTTAACAAAAGCAATAATTGTGCACTTAATCTGGACTGCTGGATGGAGAACAATTGTTAGTTTATCCTGGGGGTCAGCTACCTTTTTTTTGTTGTTAAATCAATTTTCTTAAAATTGATTTAAACATTTCTAAATCCTAAACATGTGTTTATTGTCAGGTTAAATACCAAATGTCTAGTCTGACACTATTCAAATGTGTGTTTGATCCCTCGAAGTACAGTATTGTACTGCTTCGTACTGTCTTATTCTATTCATAATTTTAAAATGGGGTGCAACCCCAGGTGAACAACCCAGAGAACAACAGAAAATGCAAGCTTGGAATGACACAACTGGAGAGTAAATCAAGCTTTTCCTGCAAATGTCAGTAATGCCTCGTTTAGTCGTATGTAAATGCAGCGCAGTGGAAGTTACCTCCAGGCTTTCCACCGAACAGAGCAAGCTCATATGAAAGTAAAGGCCAGCAAAAGATTCAGAACAGTGTGTGACGTTAATGAAGGGAACAACAGTGCATTTAATTTTGTTGTGATAGCTGCTTGGAGAACAAAAGTTAGTCTTCTGTTAGGTTAAACCAAACTGCAAAACATCCTCATTGGAGAGTTGTGTGAATTAGATTGTGCCTGAAGCATGTTCTGTCCAAAGTGTTTGACTGGATACTGCTTATTAATAGTAAGTAAGGTAGCTGCCACTGTAGGATAGGCCAGGGTACAGCTCTTGAACTTCACAAGTCAGTGGAAAAGTGGAAAAGTATATATACCGGTATATCAACTTTATACATTTAAAGTGCCCCCCTATTATGGATTTTTTTTAATTACCCCTTTCATGCAGTGTGTAACACAGCTCTAAGTGAATGAAAACATCCTGCAAAGTTTTAAATCTGAAAGTCCACCGTGTATAAAGTTATTGTCTCTCAAAAGAAAGAGTCGACTCTGAATCATTGAAACGAGTCGTTTTTAAAACGAATCCCAAGCCGTTTCATGTTGACGTTAACATGAAACATTAGTATATTGCCCGCCCACTTGTTGGTCTTTTCACGTTGGTCAGAATGAAAATGCAAATTCATTCTTTGCCACTAGGTGCCACTTTTGGAAAATAGCGGTTTCCCCGGTAATGCTGTACACAAAGCAGCACTGCGCTTACAAACGCTGCTTTATCAGGCATTACAGGCTCATGATGAAATGAAAATAAGACCAATCGGACCAATCACCGCAGATTAGCGTCACGCAAAGGAGGGGTTTGGAAAAATGAATCGTTGAGCGAAGCGTTTGGGAGTCGTTGAGCAAGTAAGGTAAAAATAAATGCATATTATAAGACAATGAAAGTGTTTTTTTGACCTTGCATGCATGACAACCTGTTGTTGGGGACTCCCAAAACCAAAACATGAACCCTTTATTACCCATAATAGGGGCACTTTAAAGACAAATAACTGATACAGTTAAACAGTTACCCAATTACTTACCAAGTCTTCTTTTAGCTTCTGTATTTATTTAGAAGTATGTGCACTGATAAATGATCCACAACATATATTAAGAATGACAACATTTTCAGTTTTGATTAAAATAACACTTCTATTTGTTGTTATAATTAATGCTACGAAAATACCTTTGAGAATATAGTGGTTTAATACAAATGAAATTGCTTTTCAATCTCAATAGCATGCAGAAAGATTGCACATTTAATAAAACAGTGAGAATTACAAGTTGAGCTATTTTGTATTTTGTTTTGTATTGATTCCCAAGATTTTGTTGATATTCTTGTAAATATTAATAAATCAGTATTTGATGTCCTGTACATTATTCAGTCATTACTTTGCAAAGTTTGCTACAGATTATATGCACCAATTAGGAAAGAAAAAAAAACAGAGCTAATCTGAGAAACAACAGTGCAGTGAAAGTGACTATTGATCTGTGTTTGTGTATGAGTCTGAGTCTGAGTATGAGTATGAGTAGTCATAGTAGGCATCTTCTCCGTGGGATTCATCCCAGAAGTCTAGATTATTAACCTTACAAATGTCTGTTCGGGTGATAGTAATAAGAACGATGGCATAAAGTATGTAGATGATTATAAAAAAGCCAAAGCAGAATTTGTCTAAGAGGTAAGCAAATGCCACTTTACTCTGCACCTCCTTTTCTCCTTCATCCATGGTCTCCAAAAAGTTCACTATTTTCTGGATTGAAGCCGTCTCTGAAGCCAGATCACCAGACTTTGTTGTAATCACACCTGTATCTGTTGATGCAGACCAAATCATTTAAGTTATTGCAATGTTGGTCTAAATAAAACTGAATTGTGTCATTTCTGCACCACTAGCACAAAAAATAAATAAATAAAATGAGGGTTGAATTCACCAAACAGTATACCACTTTTGTATAATGTGAGCTAAAGAAGCTTGATTGATGAAGGTTTTAATCCTGATTTTAAGCATTTTACTGAAACATAATTTTGTCAATCATTTGTGTCAATTTTTCTATTTAAGTAGTTGTATATGGATGGCTGATGGATAAAATTAAGTCCTGGCCTTCATTTTTTTTTTTTTACAGCAGTACAATGCATTGTGAATGGCATTTAGATGTTAACTTTAGGCCAGGATATGAAAAAGCATATTACTGTTGAAAAACATATATTATAAAACGGATAGTTCCGGTCTTTGATTCTGATTGGTTGAGCCACGTTCGAAGCTGTTGTAAATTACTCTACAAACACACACCTTTGTTTACTTCTGTGTATTGCACGGCAACCACTTTGTTGGAACCACAACTGTTTCTGAGGAACTACATTGTTTGGTGGAAGAATACTGTTTTTATTTATATCGTTAAGGCCCGTTCACACCGAGGACGATAACTATAAAGATAAAGATATAGTTCTAAAAATCGTTCTCAATATTAAAGAATAGCAGAGTCCACACCACAACTATAACGATAAAGACAAAGAGAAACGATATCGTTGGAATCACTTTCAAAACTTTTTTTTTTTTTCCAGCTGATGAATGATTAAAACACTGACAGCCAATCAGAATCATCCTGCTGTTTTTTTTTAACAAACACCAAGCTAAAGAATTTAAAGCGGCAGACGCGTGTGCGCTTCGAATAAACAGACGATATCGTTCGCTGGTGTGGACGCTAATATCGTAAGTTATCGTGCTTGGTGTGAACGGGGCTTTACACTTTATTTGCTCTGTTTTATTCTGTGAAACCTTACTACGTATATGGAATAACCGTTTTATAAAAGCAATAATCCACGTGAAGCCGTGGTTTACAGTGAATTTATAACAGCTAAGGGGGTTTTAGGCATTCCGCTTCGCGTCGTGCCTAACGACGCCCCTTAGCTGTTATAAATTCACTGTAAACCTTTATTTGCTTTATTACCTTACACAGTTGCACTTTTTTTTGTTTGTTTCATACTTGAAGCAAAGGCTATAAAAGCTAATTATCCTGTGTTTCTCATCATCTCATACCTTTCTCCTGATCCAGGCCGTCATTTGTTTTGGAGCTGTTTGATGGATGAACTTTGGCGGAGCGTCTGCACACCAAGAAGCTGTCGTCTACAGACAGACGTGTTAGCACTATGGAGGCCAGCATACTCATGACCAAACACACCAGACAGAAGCTGAAGTGGTAGTCTTTAGAAGAGAAAACAGAGAAAATGCCATCTACTTATTATTGTGCATGATGCTAGTGATTTTGACTACTTATTTTCTATATTAAAATCCTGTTTTTTTTTTAAGCATGCTGTTAGAAAAGCTAAATGTATGTTGGGAGTATACAAATGTTTTCCTTATATGTACATGGTGCAGATATAGAGGAAAAGAGAGGATCTGAACTCCTCAAAACAGACATTTACTAAAATTTTACATATAGCCTACAAACATTTTCATAATATTTCCTCGTCTGCCTGGGCGCTTTTCTGTAGGATTTATCATAAGGTTTAATGATATTAGATCCTAATAAAGTCTAATATTAAGACTAAACACTGTCAAAAGTACAGTCAGAATCACTTTACATCAGCACAGTAAAACTGCATACCACCCAGTTTTTCTCAAAATGGAGCAGATTTTTTTCTCTCCCTGTTCTTTCACTTACGGAGGAGGGGGCTACAGTAGCCACCGTTAGGCAGGTGATCGCTGAGGATGAGGAGGAACATGGTGAAGCTCAGGACCAAAGTGACCTTAAAAGAGTTGCGCTCTCCTCCTTCGAATGGCAGAGCAAAGCTCACCAGGTCAGCCAGCAGTACCAGTCCGCTGGGCAGGATCAGGGTCACAAAAGCACTGAAGGGGTTAATCGACAGAGCGACCTGTTCAAAGATCAAACGTGAGTCATTATTTAGTATATGGTTGTACAATGGACCATTTATCCTATGCTTTGAGGGTTACAGGTAACAAGCTCTCTAAACTCAGTACTCTTGATCAGAAGTTTTGGAGTGGATCATTTAATTACTTGGAGATAAACACGATTTGATTCATCCACAGTTTTGATCACGCTAGTAGTCTGCCACTCTCCTCGACTGCCGCCAACCAAAGTCACATTATCAGCGATCTGGAGTGTGAGCGTGCAAGCTGGATCAAACAAACAAGAGGACATATTCAAGTTATTCAAATATAACTTCTACAGGGCCGATTCACTAAACAGTTGCTGTAATTCACCTTAATCAGGCCATGAGCTATTTAAATGAAGTCATTGTCATTCTTTTCAGTGCAAACACGTCTCATTTCCAAGTAAACAAGGCTATCATAGACCGTATTTACAAAGCTCTATGTGCTTGGTGCAAACTGTGGAAAACAGGCACTATCAGCAGGCACAATTCATTTATAATGTTTGCGTAATATAAGTAGAAATATTCCACTGGTTAAAAACAAATGGTTATGATCTGTTTAACAAATATTCTTGTGATTTCCGTCTTACTTTTCTGGCTCCATCCATTGATGGCCACAGGGCACGACCCAGCCACAAAGGGGTAGTTAAAGAGGTTGATTTGACAGCTCACCGTCGTGAATAAAACAACCGCATGGTTCACAGTACCATCCCGCCTCACCTGTACATCATTAGTGTACGGCTCCATGCTCGTTTCTATTCTGAGTGCAAACAGAGGGAAATTACGGCATCTTAACAACATCAAAATAAAATAAAAAAATAAGATGCCATAAATCAGCATCAGTCTTGAGACTCACGCGTTGTCCAAAACTATCCGAGGAATCCAGATTTTATCAACCGGCAAAACAATAGTTGGAAATCTAGATTTCTCTTGCATCCATCCAAGATCAGGATCCTTCCATTCCTGCAGGGCAGACAATAGAAGAAATGCAGCTTCAGCCTTTATTTTAAGGTCCAAATCTCGCTATTAACAAACCCCCCCCCCTCATTAAAACTACGGATTTGCCTCCCCAATAAACTCTTAATTTGATGCTTGTTATAGTTTAGGTAGTAGATACGTTTAGGTATTGGTAGGATTAGGATGTCGGAACATGGTCATGAGAAAGAAAATGCTTTATAAGCACTTAATAAAACACTCAAATATTGGTTAATAAATATGCATGGCTATAAGATCTGGTAGAGAGTCGGACTCATAACCCAAAGGTTGTGTTCGAGTCTCGTACCGGCAGGGATTATAGGTGGGGGAGTGAATGTACAGCACTCTCTCCCACCATCAATACCACGACAAGGTGCCCTTGAGCAAAGGCCCGAACCCCCAACTGCTCCCGGGCGCCGCAGCATAAATGGATGCCCACTTCTCCGGGCGTGTGTTCACGGTCTGTGTGTGTGTCGTTCCATGCTGTGGGTGTGCCCTTGGCTGGGGAACACGCTCAGAGCACTAATTACGAGTATGGGGGCACCTAATTGGACAACAGTCCCTCAATCACTTATAAATAGGAGAATTGGTCCCTATACTAAAGTGTTACAGCTTCTCATTTTGTTTTGCAAGATAACAGTTCTTTGAAATTCTGAATATTGCATGGTATTTACATGTAACACTAAACAGAATAGCTGATTTTCCTACATAGCTGTGCTATCATGTCTCATATCTCTACACACTCAAGTTTCAAAAATTGAAATGAAATATTTTTGTTTCCGATTATTTTATTTTATTTTTTACATTATAAGTAGCTGTGTAATAAGTGGGATAAATGCACAGTCAGTCACTCAATATTATCCTTGTTTATAGAACTGCTGAAAATAAGAAATATCACAATCAAAATATGCCTGCTATACTGAATATCAGCACAGTTTCTGCTGTTCTAAAATTCAGTACAACAGCACTCTAGCTCATGTGATATAAATTTCACACTATAATATTTAATAGTATTCAGATAATTGAATGTTTACATGTGACAATTACTGTACCAAACCAAATAATTGTATTTTGTCTACTCACCATGTTTACCTTGATACGGCTGTTCATTTGCATGTCCTTTGTATCCTAAAACATGGTGGAAAAATTGACATACCGTTGTTGTGTAAATATATTTGTGTTTGTTTGTTTTTTTACATAGAATATAATCAATAAGACAAAAGTGGCACTTACGAAAGACAGTGTCTCATATTGTATTGAAGTGATGTTCACTATGATGGTACAGTTATCATTCTGTGGCGCACTGAACAGTTCTTTCGCAACCCGAGCATTTGCCAGACAGCGACGATCACAGGGAGCCTCGGTGGAATTGGAAATACCACCAACAAACACTACAGGACCAAATGAACATGTTATAAACTACATGAAAAAGTTAGTTATGATACAAATTAAAGCTGCAGTCCGTAACTTCTTTTGGTTAAAAATGTACAAAATTTAATCATAAGTGTGTACACCATGAATCCATTTTCCAAACCGTGTTTTTGGCTTGTCCTGAATCACTACGGTACACCTATAATAAGTGTTTATATTCTGACTATTTAGACTGGTTCGGGGAGAGGTACTTCTGCGAAGTAGCCCAGTACCTGCTTGATTCGCTATAAACATAAACAGAGAGAAGTAGCTCCGGCTACAATGTTCTTCTGCAAGACGCAAACAGTTCTGTTTAATAACCGCTAGAGCGCCAAAAGTTACGGACTGCAGCTTTAAATAAATTTCAAGGTAATTCTTAAGAACACCATGAATGGTCACACTAGTTTGGGGACCCGTTCTAACCCCCCCCCCCCCCCCCCCCCCCTGTAACTAAACCTATGACTTTGACTTTTGCCTCAATAAACTCCTAAATTGCTGCTTATCAATAGTTAGTAAGGTCGTGGATTAGGGATCTAAAATATGGTCACGCAGAACAAGGCATCAGTATGTGTTTTATAAGGAAGCTACTAATACATAGGCAATCTGCTAGCAATATGCATGCTATTAGTGAGAGTTGGTTCCTAAAATCAAAGTGTTACCAAAATTTATATTGAAAAATGTTGCATTTTCACCAGTGGACTCTGACTCCACATTGTATGCATCTATAAAAATCAAGCTCATCCTTTTGGGAAGGCTTGTTTATCTGCATGAAAATAATTATTATAATCACGTAGCATTTCAATTACATGAGAACGTGTATTTACTACAACTGGAGAAATAGTTTACCTCGTGGAGATGAGCAGAGGAGGAGCAGCAATGAAATCCTGCGTGGAAGAACCATTTCAGTTCCTACAAACAAGCAATCCAAAAATAAATACAAATAAGCAATTACACGTTCTTTTACATGCATATATCTTTTTTTAAGAATGTAAAACTGATAAGGTTTACCGTTGCTAGCAAACTCCCAGGTGAGAGAAACTTCAGACTGTTGACTGTTTAGTTTTTGAGGGAAACAAGGAGCATTTGGCTCTTTTAAAGGGTCACAGCTCTTTGAAAACCACATGAATGTCGTTACGCAAGACAAACTAAATAGACCCAGCTCATATCCAAGGCCTCTATGTCTATTAAATTTGATCCTATATTTTGTGTAAGCTTGTCTGTTACTAAGACTACAGATGAGATTTTGTGAGATCTCAGCATTCAGTTTATTGTTAAACATCACAACAGAGCACTAATTACTCGCTAGGACAGTCAAACAGGAGGCCATTCTATGGTTGACAAAAGCACAGAAGGCCATACATGAAAACAATCACTGCACATTAGCAAACTCTTCCACTAGGGTTTTAATTATGTTTGATGGTGAGAGACAACAACACTTTAATAAAGGGATGTCCTCACTTTATATAGTCCTAAAGGACAAGGCAGCTCTATCATATTTTGTTTTCATACCAGCCTGCGTATTCATTATATTTGTGATGAATTAGAGTTTCACTAATTACAAATAATAAGCCCACAATATGTTTCCTCCAGGTCTCTGGTTTCCCCCACAATCGAAAACATGCAGGACAGTTTGTGTGTGTGTAAGTGTGTGTGTGTGTGTGTGTGTGCATGTTTATGTGGTTTACAAGGACACAAATTTGTATAATAACATGGGTATGACAAGTATTACAACGAGAAGAGGAGAAGCGGGAGTTATGAGGAAATTTTTAGTGTCCCCGTAATTCAAAAGGTTTATAAATAATTCAGAATGAGTTTTTTGAAAATCAAAAATGCAGAAAGTTTCATGTGAGGGGTAAGTTTAGGTGTAGGGTTAGAGTAAGGGGATAGAAAATACAGCTTGTACAGTATAAAAACCATTACGCCTATGGGGAGTCCTCATAAACTAAAAACAAAAATGTGTGTGTGTGTGTGTGTGTGTGGGGGGTGGTGTGTGTGTGTGGGTGTGTGTGTGTGGGTGTGTGTGTGGTCTGTGATGAAACTGGCATGCAATTTCCCGGGTCTGTCCTGACTCGCTAAGTGGTGTGGATCTTGTGTATTTTTATATTGTAATATTGTATTAAGTTTATAATATATCAATGTGGGCTTTGAATGAATGAACCAAGCCAATTTTGTGCCAACAACGAAAATAAAGACTAAATAAACTGAATACTTCTAATTGGTCTAACTGATCAAAGAGAATTAGATCTATATATTTTATATATTTATATATATATATATATTATTATTATATATATATATATATTTTTAGACTTTATTCTTGTTTGAATAAACCAGGGAAGAATCCATTACAATGAATCGGCTAACTTCCAAGTGTTTATTAATCTTGATCCCGGACAAATACAGTTCGTCGATTAAAAGTTTTTCAAAAGCATCCCACCCTCTGGGTTTTTTCACAAATTGCCCCTTGTAGATATATATATATATATATAATAATTATATATTAGAGGACGATATCGCTTCATCATGCCTAGAGCCATGCTGGTCGCTGAGGAAATACATAAACTTCGCGCTGTGGATCGCTGGATCGGCTTTCACCGTGGACGAAGCGGAGTCCAGCCCGGGGTCGTCACATGTGGTTGCCGCAAGTCCACCGGCCGCGCCGTTCTCAAGCCCTCTTGCCTCCGCTCACTCTAGCCCGCCGTATGTTTCGTTGTGAAAGCGAAACTACTTTGTTTGGTCTTCCAAAAGAGGACACGACTAGAAATCAGTGGTTAAGTTGTATTTACAACACTGTTCCAGAACACTTCAACACAAATATTCAGATCTGTGCAGCACATTTTATGGAGGACCGTTTCCTGATCCTGGTAGAGTAGACTACAATGCCGGCTGTTCTGACTCACAGCCTGTAAGTACATTTTCATATTTAAAGGATTTGCCACTGATGATTCAAACGCGAGTTTTGAGCAGTGTAGAGTAGTGCTTGTTGTTTGTCATTTCTCCGATCACAAATGCAGACATGGTTTTATGTTTACGTGGCGCGATGCAACGCAATGTGTAAAAAGACAGTATAAGTCATTATAATCAGTAATTATGTCCCCACTGGATGCAACAAATGACTCGTGTAATGGGTTTTAATGTTTTTGTCTCGTCGCTCCGGGACAGGGCATCACAGTATGTGAGGGGCGTAACATTTCCGTCACACGCTTGAGGTATTCGGCCAATCACAACGCACTGGATAGCTGGCCAATCACAGCACACCTCGCTTTTCAGACCGATGAGCTTTGTAAAAATCGACGCGTTTCAGAAAGGCATAGAGGAGAAACAATAATGTACAGTATGTGGAAAATAATGTGTTTTTTGAACCTTAAACCGCATAAACACATTTCATTACACCAAATACACAAAATAATGTTCTTTTTAGCAACATCATATGACCCCTTATCTTTTTACAGAGCAATGATTACTAACTGAAAAAAAGATTTAAATGATACATGCTGATGTTTTAATGTATTATTTACTTGTCATTATTAATAGCATTAGATAACTTTGTTTTAACTTATTTTCAAATAGTTAAATGAAATAATTAAAATGGGTGCTGTGTTCCAATAGTTCTTGCTATGTTATCGCAAATGAATACTGCGAACAACACTGCAGTGTAGCAGTGAAGTGTATCATTCCAGGTCATTCCTGCAGGTGTTGTTTATTATGTTCATCTATCTGTTATGGTAACGTTTTGAACCTCTAAATGTAGACTCTTGCAAATAAAAAGTTATTAATCATAAAAAAAAATAAAGCAGTCTGTTCAGTATTTAAAATATGAATTTATCTGTGACCACATGACATTGATTTTTGTGAGAGTATGTCAAAAAAAGTGCTGGCTCATTTTGCCCCTGGTTTGTGGCACCAAGTAGGCCTACACAAGTTGTTTTAAACCCCCCTTCTAGGCCTATACAAATAAAACAGAGTTATTAAGATTTTTGTATAAGATACCTAGCAATTTCCCAGTGAGATATTGTAGATCTGCGTTTTAGATGACAATAAACGTCCTTCTTCTTGAATGGCGCTTGCGTGTTGTTTTAATGCAGACCGCCAGAGAGCAGCCGAGGCGTGCAGTTCATCCGGAAAACAACGAAGAAGAAGAAGAAAAAAGAAGAAGAAGAAGAAGAAGAGTCGCAGTCAGCTGTTGATGAACTGTCAACAAACATTTAAACCCAAGAGTTAAAAGAGTAGCACTTATAAAAATATATATATTTCTGAAAACAAAAACTGTGTTTCTCTGTCGCTTCGGCAGGGAAATGTTAAATATATAAACATCTTGCGCTGTTCTCAGCTAGCATACAAGCTAGGTAACGTTACATGAGGAAAACAGTTAAATAAAGGAGTGGCAGTGCTTTAAATCAGTAAGAGATGAACCGAAAAAGAGCCCTGATCGCAGACACCTTCTGTTTAACGAAGAGACGCAGATGTGCAGCTGACAGCGTTACCGGAGACAGTCAAGGTAAGACCTTATTTCTGCTCTATAATTTAACGTTACCCTCATGTTGCCTTTAAAACCAAAAAACACACTTGACATTCATGTATTAGATTGAGACGGCGCAGTATAAAGTAGACGTACCATTTAAAAAGTCCTCCTTTAAATAATACTTAAGTTGTCTCGAGATTTATTATCATAAGATTAATATTTCTGCTAAGATTCATCCAAAACCAATGAATAAATAATTGATAAATGCACAATTTTAATATTAAACGTATGCATGCTATGATTATTGTTCCCGTTATCATTTCTCCGATAGTTCTAACTGTATCATCGGCCATATGTTTCATCCTCGTTTGTGAAAAAAAAAAATCGATATATATATATCTATATATAACACACAGTGTTGGGGGGTAACGCATTACAAGTAACGCGAGTTAGTAATCAGATTACTTTTTTTCAAGTAACCAGTAAAGTAACACATTACTTTTTAATTTAAAGAGAATATCTGAGTTACTTTTTTTTCCAATTTATTGATTGACAAGCTCTGGTGTCGCCATGTTGAGAGAAATCAGAAGATGTTCCTGTAGTTCTAAATAAATATGAATATGCATTAATTAATCTCACTCACAAAAAAAAACAAAAAAAAACACAGATTCAGTATTCCTCAAACTTTTTGCTTCTGAATAAAATAAGGGCAACTCAGAATATGACGCCAAAGATGCAATAAGTAAATGTTAAAAGCACAAATATGCTTATTTATTTAATCCCATTCTATTAACCAATGTCTTTGCTTCTGACTTTTGATGATCTAGTTCAACCGTACTAATAAGCACAAAATACTCTAGACAAACATTTGTGGAACTTGTGTGATTGCTTAGGGTGTTGAAATGGCTTCTTCTGCATGAGACTGTTACGGACGAAATGTACTTTCCCTTCAGCCTGCGACGCATTCATTTCACTTTTGTGTGAAAAGACTTTTATGATTGCCAAAAATGAGAACTTTTTTATTTCAAACAAAACAGGCCAGCCCTGTCCAGATTCAAAAGTAACACAAAGTAAAATAAGCATTACTTCCATAAAAATTAACAAGTACGGTAAATTAGTACCTTTTTTATGAGTAAACGCAATATTGAATGCATTACTGTAAAAGTAAACTTTCCCCAACACGTATTATATACTATAGATATATATCTGGATAAACAAAAATACATATTAATTAAAGTTAAACCAGACAAAGCTGATGTTAGTCTTTACCAAATTAGGTGCATTAAAATAAAAGTACGAACGTGTATCAGTTGTACGTCAGGGTAATGATTGTTTTTAATGGCTTGGCTAAGACAATAAGCAGGTATTATCGGTGCCAAATGATAATCGCGATTAATCGCATCCAAAATAAGTTTTTGTTTACACAATATGTGTGTGTACTGTGTATATTTATGATGTATATATAAATACAAACACATACAGTATACAGTATATTTATATATTAGATAGATGATTTTAATATATACATAGATATTTTCAAAATATATGCTGTATGTTTGTGTATTTATATATGCATAATAAATATACACTGTACACACACATATATTATGCACTTAAAAACTTTTATTTTGGATGCGATTATCGATCGTTTGACAGCACTATATTAATATATATTACTATACACATGCTACACAATACAGGCTTTAAATGTTACACTATACAATATGTAACTGCTACAAATCCATACACAAATGCTGGGGTCCCATCAGAGTTGGAGAATACCCATGCTGTATGGCGTTTGTTCAGCAGATGGAGCAGCTGATATCAGGTCAAGCTTGCAGTACCTCATGACACTGTTTTCACGCAAGCTCTTCAACGACAGCCTCCCACCAGTGGTCTTAAAACACCAGCTCTACAGTTTACACAACGACAAAACCGCAGTGGACAAGCAGGTGGTAAGATCAGATTGTTTTAGGCCTACCTACAAATATTCATCTTGGCGAAGTGTGCCAGATCGTTTTTATAATAACCGTAACGCATTCCGAAGCTCTGGTCTTCTCTCTTTCCTCGTCAGAATGAGTTGAGGGAAACCGGCGAGCTGTTGATGTTCCAGCTGGGGTTCGACTCCGAGGCTTTCGCTTTAGTGTTTGCAGAAGATTACAGAGCCAAAGTCCTGCAGGGGGAAGCTGGCAGAGGAACGCTGGGAACTGTAGAGAAATTTCTGGCCAAACTAATTCCCAGCTGCTCCGATTTGAGTTTCAACAAGGAGAAAATGCTTAAAGAGTTCCTCTTTACAGACTCGGAGATAACGTAAGGATAAGGACACAGAGGTTAATATGTTTTTCACTGTCTCTGGTGCTTATTTGAAGATGCGTTTGGATGCAGGCAGCTGGTGAAATCGGGCGTCCTCACTGTGAGGGATGCGGGCAGCTGGTGGCTTTCAATCCCAAACTCTGGCAAATTCATTAAGTACTTCATTAAGGGTGGGTTTTTAACGTTAAGACACACATGCAGTGGGTTTCCATTTGGCACGGTTTAATATCTGGTCTCTTTTTCCCAACAGGACGCAAAGCTGTTCTCGGCATGGTCAAGAAATCCAAATACGGTGAAGTCCTCAAGACGGAATTGGAGGGACGCCGCACAACTTCGCAGGTCAAATTCCAGATGAAGTATCACATTCATGAAATAATCGGAGCAGAGTTAGTGGAATGGTAAGGCTGCTGTATCGTTGAATAGAGTTGTAATTGCGAGGACAAGGTCTGATGTCTGAAATGTGATTTTTTTTTTTTATGTCTATTTGTAGCATACAGACAACATCAGGGACATTATTACGACACGTGGACGGAAACGTCAACTAACAGCTCCACTCTCTCGACTTGAACTGTACAGAATTGAACGGTGTAATGTATTCATTGCCATATTATTTTGGTTACAAACAGCAGAATCAACTGTGCACAACATAGTGAATAAAAGGTTGCCAAACTTCACTGTCAAATTCCTCACTGTCTTTGACCTCAACACTCAGGATAGCCATTAATTAAGGGTTTGAGACTGTATGTTCTTATGTTGCTGGCGCCAGTCATGTGGCAAGTTTGCAAATTCCACACTTTTGGGGGTCCTGCACCAACGTACAATCAATTCAAGTGGGATGCTGAGTATGGTTACACATACTAGTAATTAGTTCTCTGCATTTAACCCATCCAAAGGGCACACACACAGCAGTGAACCCCCCACACCCGGAGCAGTGGGGCAGCCATTTATGCTGCAGCGCCCAGTGAGCAGTTGGGGTTTGCTTGCTCAAGTATTGCTCAGTATTGAGGTGGGGAGAGCGTACAATTCTGCCGGACCTAGACTTGACTCAGGTCTGGCAGGACCCAAAAGGTTTGCGGACCCAAAGGTTATGGATCAAACCTTTGGGTTATGAGTCTGACTCTTTAACCATTAGGCCACGACTTCCCCATCAACTACTGAAGGCTAAAATAAAGTCACCCACCCGTTTTTTAAAATTGAATATACAGTTTTATTAAGCAGTGTCACATGATTTAGGTTAAACGGGTTGTGCATAAAAGCCTTCCACTTTTTCATATCCAACCATTATGCGCCAGAGAAACAAGCGTACAGCCATCTTAAGAATTTTGTCTTTGAACCTTCGTTTTTGCGGTAGCGGTCTATAGCATCGCTTTTGACAGAAACCAACAATAAATTACATTTTCTACCTATTATATTGTGTTTTATTAAAGTCTACACCTACACCAACCCTAAACCTACCCCTTACAATAATCTAAAAATAGTAATTATTGTTGTACAGTGTGACAAATTATGGTATATTGATGTGCGAATGCCCGTAAAAGCCATAGCTGTATCCCTTCTAGACTCACCGTAATCACTGGTCAAGTGGAAATACAAACCGGAAGACAGAAGACAATGAATGCAGTGCTGAAAAGGGGTGGAGCTACATAAGGAGTATTATTGAAACAAAACAAATGTTTTAGGGTTTAATCTAAATTTATTGTATTTTATTATCTCTGTAAAACAAGTGATTCATCGTGAATAGCCCTAAAAACAGGGTTACAATCTGGCTATAACTGCAGATAGAAATCGCTCGATAGGGTGATCACAAATGACGCACATTCTGTATTTGTGCCTCAGGACAGTTCAAGTATGCAATCGTGTTAAATGTCAGAATACCTTGTACATGATGTGCTGTTCGAATCAATAAGACAAGCAATCGATTTCAGGAAATAAACACATTTGACAGTTACATGTTACTAGGACAGTAAGAAGTAAAATGTTAGTTAAAAGTGATTAACAATAAGGGGAATAAACCGCATCGAGAAGATTTACTTCATTCCTGTAGTGTACGCTGTTGACAGTAGTCTGTTGCTTTTTGTAACATTAGCAAATATAAAAAGTGTCAAAAAGAAGAAAGTTTCTAAAAATGTGTTAAAAAAAATAATATATATATATATGGCTGTAGAGGGTGTATTATAAATGCCCAAAGAGCATCAAGGTGTTCATATACCGCTAAATTAAGATTGACACTAAATGTCCCGTGTGATCCATTAGATATTTTAAAAAGCTGTTGTTGAACATCTAAGCAGGACGCTGATATTTGGGGACTGGAAATATTTGGAGGCATCAATACAGGTAATTGTGAGACCTTTTGACGTACTGGGACCAACAAAACACGAATTTCCTGGCCATGTTTCACCTTAAAAGATGGAGATTATACTTTTGATTACACAAAAATAAAGTCGATTTTTTAGGCGCATTACATTATGTTTTGAAAATACTTAAAAAAAAAAAAAAAAAAAAAAATCTATTGTAATAAGGGAGATTTAATTGATGAAAATGGTCCTAAAAACAGGCTTCATTCTTTTAATGCAAAATATGACGTTTTCTCAAATTTAGGAGTGAAATGTGGCTTGGACATGTTTTTGTGCATAATTAGTGTGGCCGTAAATTACAGTATAACCCCCCTCAAAACAAATGGCAAATAGTGTGCACATAACTTCAAAATGAAGAAGTATAAAAATCTGTTCGGACGCCTCATCCTTCCATTAACAGAATCTCATGTTTCATGTGTGAGGTAAGCTGACTTCACTGTAAAACTTTCAAAAATATCACATCACATTTGCTTCACAGTAGCCAACAGTTAGCTCTGGTTTGCCAAATGGTTGCAGACCTTTAGGGGGTAAAAAGCAACAAATGTGTATGCAGGGCCGCCCCGTCTTAATGTAGTGCTATTTGGCAAGATCTTCATTTCTTTCAAGCAAAGACTGTAAACAAACATTACGGGTTCTCAATGGAAGGAACCGACTTCAAGTCATTGTTAACCATCTAAAAGTTAATATCCATTAGTCAAAGGCCGCAGGTCGTCCAATAGTATGTGTCTGTCTAAGGGAGATGGGTTGGGGATCGATTTTTCACTACAACTATTGATAATATTGATAAAAGTTTTGTGAGGGTATAAAGTTGTACTGGTAATTACAATGGAGGGAGTGAAAAATGAAAACATGGTCTCATTTCTAACTTCTCCCCTTAGAAATACAGTTTGGATCACAGCAATCTTTCCTCAGAACTCTAGAGCAGCAGGCATTTCCTCTTCCTCTTCTTGACAGGGGGAGGGCAGAGCACGGCCCGGATGGCCTCGTCAAACACCGTCTTAAGGCCGCGCTGCGTGAGCGCTGAGCACTCCAGATACTTGACAGCCCCTGCGAAATAAAAAGACGAGCTTTTTAGCCCAAACCATTCCATTTTTAACATAAGCATGATTTGTGTGAGAAAATACTGAATTCCAATCAGAAAGCCTTGTCATAAAAACACTAAATAGTGTCCGCATTACTGAGTAAAGTGGAACATTTATAAGTCTGTGCACTTGTATAGTGTAAAGCTTGTGTTGTAGTGTATGCTTTGTTTTAGTAAAGACGTGCCCTCTAAAAAGTTTTATAGTAGTCCAATGTCTGCGCTATTTTTCTCCAAAGGTTATGACTGAAAAATATATAATTGTACTCTTTTATAGAAAAGCTCTCTCATAACCCTCTCAAAACAGGTGCTCGTCAATGTGGGAATCTGTTGTTTGTGCACTATCAGTATTCTGCTGTTGTTCCATCTCTTTAGTTTCACTTTCTACTGTGAAAACCGCAAGTATCCCTTTGGGCTTAACACCTTTAATCTATATAAAAGTAATAATAAACTCACGAAAAGCATTCACATGTACGGTTCAATATTTTTAAACAAAAAAATTCTAAGACTCTGAAAATAATCAGGTCCACTGAAAATAAACATAGTATTATAAAACGTATAGTTCTGGTCCTTGATTCTGATTGGCTGAGCCGCGTTCGAAGCGTGGTAAAACTCTACAAACATACACCTTTGTTTACTTCTGTGTGTTGTTTGGCAACCACTTTGTTGGAACCACAACAGTTTCTGAGGAACTACATTGTTTAGCAGAAGAATAATGTTTTTATTTATATCATTACACTTTATTTGCTCGGTTTTATTTTGTGAAATCTTACTACGTATATGGAATAACCGTTTTATAAAAGCAATAAGCCCCGTGAAGCCGTGGTTTACACAGAATTTATAACAGCTAAGGGGGTTTTAACAACGCCCCTTAGCTGTTATAAATTAAATGTAAACCACGGCTTCTTGGGGCTTACTGCTTTATTAAAGAATACTAAAATTAGGGTTCACTTGTCATGCAAAGTTTTAAAAATTTGTTTTTTTTGGGGTTTTTTCTTTTCTTCTGATTTTTAGCTTGAGCCCAAATGTATGGAAAACTACATGAAGGAATCAGTTACAATTACATCTAAAATAATTTGAAATAATTTGAAAATGCAAATATTAAACGCATAATTCTAAAAGGTATATTAATAGCAACTTGATTGGATAAAGAAAAACAACTGCTTTAAAATGCAGTTTTAAAGTGAAAGATTTGTTACATTTATTAAATAACTTATTATAGTTTTCATGAGATTTTTAAACATGCCATGGTTCCACTTACCGATCTCTTTGGCCATGGCCAGGCCTTGAGGGTAGGTGATGGGAGTGAGCTTCTTCTCCTTCAGTTTCTCAATGGTGTCCTTGTCATCTCTTAGATCAAGCTTGGTTCCTACCAGGATGATTGGAGTGTTTGGACAGTGGTGTCTCACTTCTGGATACCACTGAACACACAACACATTTTAAAATGACCAAAACAACCAGCACGAGTAAGAAATAGACATGCGGTTTCAGTCCTGCATGCACTGTGCTAAACCTGAAATAATTATTTCTACTTTGAAAAGTACTTACCTTTGCACGAACATTCTCAAAAGAGGCAGGGCTCACAAGGGAGAAGCAGATGAGAAACACGTCCTATGGGACAAAAGCATTTATGATGTACCAATGGAGATTTACAGGTGCATTTCCACTATTTACATCCACTCTGCACCATTCATATGTGGTACATTTTATGCAGTGGCTCATAGCTTTGCTTGTCTACCAGCAATGTCTCAGACTGTTATCTGAAGAAATGTTAAAAGTGACAATGTATATGATAAAACAATTATATTCAGAAAAACAGACAGGAGAAAATTAATCCATGACTAATGGTTATAGTGCAAACCCTGTTGACTACAGAGTCGCTATATATAGTCACTATTAGTTCATAGTCCAAACATGTATGGCTGTATGCATTACCAATATAAAGCTAATGTAAATCATTCATTTATTGCAACCTCAAAGATCATTCAAAAGGTAGTACAGTAAACCTGCCATAACAATTTTAGTGGCAGCCTAAAGGTGAGCTACAAAAAAACAATAGCAAGAAGAGAAGGATAACTGAGACCTTAACTTGGCAAGTGGACAAGCAAGATTGATGTCCACTTTCATGGAAAGGGACAGTTCCCTTTAGTTATTCAAAGTATAATTTTTTTTTTCTTTTCTTCTGATTTTTAGGTTGAGCCCAAATGTATGGAAAACTGTATATGTGAAGGCAAAGGTGTCCGTTCAATTTCATGTATACAGTAAGTTATTGTATACGTTTTCATTTGAAAAATGGTTGGTAAAGAAACACATTGTTTGACACTTCTCCTTAGTTTCTAAAAAGGCTGGCTGCGGTTCTTACCGTTTGAGGGTACGACAGAGGACGGAGTCTGTCATAATCCTCCTGACCTGCTGTATCCCAGAGACCCAGGTTCACTGGTTTCCCATCCACCATCACATTTGCAGAGTAATTATCAAATCTGTCAATTGAAAGGCAATGCAGTTCTGAACGTTAATCAGTGACAACTGAATGTGAAATGCTGACTGTAAACAAATGCAGAATTTAAATAAAACAAGAGACTGTTTCAGTCCAAAGGAAGTTTCCAATTCAGTGATTCATTTAAATGTTTACACTGAATACTTGATTGCACATCTCTCTGGAAAACATGATTATGAATGGCCGAATCACAGCTGAAATAAAATATTTCAGTATATTTCCTGTTATCCCGGCAAAATGATGGTGCTATTTTCATGTCTCTGTCGTCTCTCGCTTTCATACCAATGCCCTTTAGAATAGTGTAATTTACTGTTACACTGCTGCCTAACCATTCTGACTTTCCTGTCTGAATATTAATAAGAATAATATCTAGATTATTGTAAGATTGTTGCAGTGACCAGCTTGATTCAATTCAAACTTTTCCTAGAGGACGCTTTAAGCTAATCCACAATAATAACTTGAATTATATAAAATTCAGTATTCACTGTTGCGTCATCGTGACATAAACTCGAGTGAGTGATCAGGACCCCGACGTGAAGCGGAGGTACTCACACTGTGGGGATGTATTCTCCAGGAAAGGCATTGGTTGTGTAGCTGATCAGCAGGCATGTTTTACCCACAGCTCTGGAATGAAGAAGATAAACACACCACGATAAACACATGGCATGCTACAAGATAGTATCAGTAACCAGAACCACTGAAAAACTGGTCTGGTGAAGTCTGTCAAAACAGTTCTCATATGACTAGCACATAAGGGAGGAGATTTCCAGAAAGTGATGTAACATTTTGTACTTTTTAACTTCCTGAAAGCCGTTTGAATGTTCATCAGCAGGCAAATAATAAGAGGCCTGTGTTACTTTTGTTAACCTTTTTTCTTTATTGACTGTTGCATAAAAATAGCAACAACAAAAAAATTTTTTTTATAAAAATATGCTGTCATGAATCAAATGTCATCCACAAATATATCGTTTCATTTTCTTTTCTTAAGATGAAGTGTCCATTAACATAACTGAAAAAATATTGTATTTAAATATTTTAACCCTGTCATATGACACATGAAATAACAGTAACAATATATATATTTTTTTTAAATGGAACAGTTTATTGAAACTTTAGACA